>CAXKVI010000001.1:50550520-50632983 GCA_964058755.1 Campiglossa producta | reverse complement strand
ATTGTACTAACTTGCAGTTAAGATAGGATTTTGCATCATCATCGTTCAGGCTTCGCTAACAGTAAATAAAAAATTAGCTTAATTTCAAAAATCCCATTTATCGTTTAGTTTAGTCTTTAATCCAATATCCCAAAAGTAACTTTATTAACCACGCGGCTTTATTGTAAAAGATTCTATGGTTTCTGTTGCTGCTAGCAGCCGATTGATGTCGCTGCGACATTATTGCCTCTTGTTGATAAACCGAACTAAAAAGTAAAAAATAAAATTAAAGAAAAAAATTCAATTAAATTAAAGATAATTTGGCTTTTCGTATGCCACAAAATAATTCTATATTGTACATAATTATATATTTCTAACATTAAAACTTTACACCTAAATTATTAAATCTTCCAGTATATATCACATTCCTAATTTTATTTAGGGAAATCTATGGATGGAACATCCATAATTATTGATATCACATTAAATAAAACTTGATAATCCTGTCCCATCAATGAATATGCATTTTTCATCAATGCTTTTTTGATAAATCACTATTGAAATGGTATCCATATAAACTATTGATAAATTCTAAATAGTTTAAAAAAACAAAATTTTATATAATTTGACATCTGGTTTCAGTAAGATTCGAACCCTGCTCCTCTGGAACGTTAGCCCAGTATTCTACCATTCGGCTACGGCATATTATACAATTTTTAGAAAAATGTTCAATCATAAGAAATTCAAAAAATTTTGAATTTAAAAAAACGCTCCAACAAGTTGTAATATTGTTAGAAAATCCATAGTAAAAATTGTTGAACTATTATGATTATGCGTCCCAGAAAAGTTTACATTTCGCCAATATATATTAATGCGGTGTCTCTACCATTATTACTATGCAGTAAATATGGATATGGATATACCGACAATAGAAATTCATATCACGACCATAGATATTGACGTGCCGTGCAAATATATTAGTATTATATCCATAAATATAGAAAATAGTAGATCATATGGAAATGGTTGACATGTCATTTTACTTTTTATTGGGAGCAAATAATATTTGATAACTCGCTCATTCTGAATGAATATTGCATCAAACTCGTCGCTATCAATAGTGATATTGTCACAACATTCAATGCATTTCTCTCAGTGTATTAATAATAAAAGCGTGTTAAATTTCGATAGCAAGAAAAGAAGGTCCTGAATGTTCTTAATTGTACCATCAAAATTTAACACGCTTTTATTATTAATAAAATTAGGAATGTGATATATACTGGAAGATTTAATAATTTAGGTGTAAAGTTTTAATGTTAGATATATATAATTATGTACAATATGGAATTATTTTGTGGCAGACGAAGAAGCCAAATTATCTTTAAAAGTTACAATGAACTTATAAAGTGTTATATTCCTTTACAGTCAATTTATTTTTTACTTTTTAGTTAATTATATAAACCAGTAATAAAAGCTTATTTTTAAAAAAGTTTTTTTTTTCTTTAATTTTATTTTTTCAATTTTTTTTTTTTTTTTTTTTTTTTTGTTTTAATTTACTTTGTTGTTGGCTTAATTTTTTTGCTTTATTTTTATTTTGTGTCACGAAACCATCAAATCAAGTCACATAATTGTGACAATTGTAAAAAGGTATTCTTTGGCATAACTTTTCGTATTACGGTTATTTAAGCACTATTCTAGACATCATGAAAACACAGGGTGTTCTGTAGTTTTTGCTTTTGAATTGTTACCATATGGCCCAAAATTTGAACAATGCTTATAGATTACTCAACCACCAAAATAACAACATGGACTTTAATAATAGCTGCGTAATTCATCTTTATTAATTTACCGTCTGGTTAACTCTAATACCTTAGAGATGAATATTGTTATTTAATCCAGATTTAGTTCATAGTATTCAATATTAGACGCAGATAAGGTTATGTAAAGAGGGTGAGGAAAAGTCATCAATTATTGTCAAATAAGTCTAGCAGCCAAAATTTAACAGTATTGTCAATAACAATCATTCAAAAATAAATAGAAACACCCACGTTTCTCACTCGCACACTCAAAATATATGTATAAACAGCTAGCTCACTCACTCACTCACGCTAGTTAACGGTGACATAAAATTATGACAACCGCCGCCATACGATGAGACATTATGCACACATAAATGTGACAGCGACGTGACAGCAGTTATGAAGATAATGAGAACAACAACAGTCAATAATAAATCAACGAACACAGCTTGAAGGTTGTCAAGCCAAAATACAGACAGGCAGATATAAAAGGCTGCCCCAAAAGACAGGGCGGCGACAGACATTTTTTTGGTAAACTTTTTTTTTCCTCATTTTTATTGCAGCTTTTCAAGTTTTTGTTTTTCTCATGCCGTGTAGCGGTTCAGCACAAAAACTCTACCTTAAGCAACCTTACTCTTGCTGCTCTTTACTGCCGTAGTGAATAATGATAAATAAACACATGTTTCTCATGAACATCGCATGAAAATTAAAATTGACAGATGACATTTGACGTTTGACATTTGTTGGCGCGACACAACAACAGAGCTTGTAGTTATGCGGCAAAATAAAAAACAAAGTAATCTTTTGAAGTTGAGAAGTTGAAAAGTAGATATGCATCTACATAAGATGGTACCCTGCAAAAATCGTTGGATTATGTGTTCCAATTTTTTGATATTGGAGTACTCCAATAGTAATCCTTTGTATACCTCATCGGACCACCTTCAGCTTTTTGAAAGCCGATAATTGTTCGTGCCTTATCGACGAAAATCACGACACTATCTCTCTGAGAGTATACACTCCAAGTAGTAACAACATTGGAGTACATTGCAAAGTATTCTGACTGTAGGTATTCCATAGAGTAGCAGAAACAAAGTGCAGGTTGGAGTAGGTGGTCCAGTCCTAGGACATCGCAATGCTAAGCACAATTTGTATATGAAAAAGGATTACATTTGGAGTACTCTGTTGCTCCAATTGGAGTACTCGTTGTATAGGAAATAGATTACTCTCGATTTTTGCAGGGTAGTAGGGAAAAAGGTTGAAGGTTGTGGAATAACAAATTTTATACTCAGATGCATGTTTCTAGCTTAACCACAAACTTACTTAATTTTGTGCGCTAATATCGCGGGATCGGTTTTAAATGAAATGTATTATTGGTCTGGTACCAACCAATGCATTTTCAGATATGGTTCGCCACCTATATAACTGCAATTTATTTCTTTTTTGTATACCGAACACTATTTTGGGAACGGAAGAAGCGATTTGTATAAAATTTGCGTTATAGATGGTATGCTTCATTTTAATATTTTCTAATTGGGTGTTGGCACTTGGGGCGGTTTACAGGCTATCTCATTTTTTTTTTGTATATTGAGTTAGGTAAGCCAATATGGGTTGGCGGCCGACGTGGTGTAGTGGTTAAGTATTCGGCCTTCTACACCAAGTCGTGGCGGTTCGATGCCCTGCAAAAGTAACATCAAAAATTATTTAGAAAAAGAATTTTTCTAAACGGGGTCGCCCCTCGGCAGTAGTTTGGCAAACTCTCCGGGTGTATTTCTGCCATGAGAAGCTTCTCAGAAAAAAATTCATTTGCTTTGCAAGTGCCGTTCGGAGTCGGCAAAAAACCGCAGGTCCCACCAACTTGTAGGAAAAACTCAAAAAGCAACACACCAAAAGTTGGAAAAAGAAGCTCGGCAAAAATCTCGTTAGAGGTTATGATAACCTGTTGGTATATCGCCGCCATTAGTTAAGTCAATATGGGTATCAAATGAAAGGCATTTTTATTCCTTCGTATATCGCGCACCTTTCTTTGGAACCTATCCTTCGATTTGAATAAAATTTTGTATGGGTGTTGCTGTTTAGATGGTTTACCACCACCTAAATTATTTTTTTTTAATATTGAGTAAAACATGTCAATGTGTGTATTGAAGAAAGGTATTTTCGGCGGAATATTGAACAGGATATTTCAAGATACATTGAAAATTAAAGAAGTTAGGGCCGTTTGTAAGTTAAGTTGGATGCTTTTGGAACAAAAATACACCAAAAATTACTTGAGAGAATCCCAAACTGGACCCAAAATTTTCGCAAACTGACTTTAAACAGATAAAAAAATTACTTCAATATATTTTTTAAAATAACCCTAGAATATTCCTGAAGCGATCCCAAATGTCCTCAAAATAGTTCTGAAATTACCGCAAAATGGTCCCACAAAAGACATAAAAGTATCCCCCTTTTTCGGTTAATGTTCGATATGGTTTGGAAAGCTATTTCTGGAAAGCTAATAGGCAAAAGGAATGGCTCACGAATGCAAAAGCTATGGATGATCCTGTTGTCAACTAATGCCAACTGGCAACACCAATGAATGCAAGTTCAGACTCTACCTAACTTTTCCCAACTCACCCTGCTTTTCAAATAAAGTATCGATAGTAAGTGGATGACGGCCAATACTTAATTTCTCGTTGACCACAAGTCCCGCTTTTCTCACCTCTCTATCATAGACAGATGTCATAAGAAACCATTAAGATGCGAACAAAGTGAACCCATGGTAACACTTTGTTTGCCAGCCCATTTGAGTATAGAAATCAAGCCACGGCAGCTAGTGGGACAATTGTCCGAAAATCTAATAAACAAATTCACATAGATTATTACGCACTTTGCTTCTAATCTTGGCTTGCGTTATTTATGGACGCTTAACCGCCTAGGCGATTTTGGCCGTTTTGTATCAAGGCACGTCAGTCATTCCTTTTTAGCGATAACTGACGCCAATTGAAAACGCTGTAATTTTTGCTGCCTGCGCTTTTGAGAGCGCTATGGTCGAACTGGCCAATCAATGGATATCGTTGGTTCGGTGCTTGTTAGTAAGCGCCAGAGAAAAACAGATAACATATATATTTTTGGTGCGATGATTGCTCTTTAACTAATACACCCTCACTTTCCGGGCCCTGATATAAATAAAAAGTAAAAGAAAAGGGTTCCCAGAAACTCCCGCACAACAACCAAACTATGTAACCAGGCATTCTTTTATTTGAAGTGAAAAAAAATCAACAAAGTATTATTAATGAATGCTTGGAACGCTCCAACAAGGGAGCAGAAAATTTCGTAGATGCTGAAATGAGTTGTGGATTGAGTTTTTCGAGTATAAATTATTTTTTCTTCTTTGGCTATACCGCCTCTTAACTGTCAAATGCACATTTATGTCGAATACGTCATTTAGCACAACAAAGCTTTTGCTCCTTCAGTTGTATGTAGGTACTTATGATTGTTTCTGGTAATGATTACCACGAGTGCTCGACCCCACTTAGGTCCATGTTATTGCATTGTTGTTGGGTTTTTATATATATATATTTTTTTTTTTCATATGACTTTCGTTTATTAAATTGAAAAGGCATAATTTATTGCAATCCATGTTGAAATCATGTATTGAATGCAAGAATAGCACAGTTCACATTGCTGATTGTATATATTGAGAGCGTAATAAGAGTGGAAATGATGATGATTGTTGTATGGGTAAGTGGCTGGGCGGCACTGTTGAGCTATGTATGGGTTTGGGCTGTTGTGAGAGGCGGCGCCATTATTGTCATTAACGTCTATTAACAACAAGTGTTGCCATACTAATGTGTTAATTGCGCTATTGTCACTGATGTAAACATGGCAGCATTTTGAATTGTTACTGCGACTTGGTGACAAAGCGTACAATTATCATGCTACAACAATTGATGTTTTAATATTTTATCATCATGCAAGTAATGAGACTGTTTACATAAGTGTGAATTAACACACATACACATATTTAGAGCTTCAAATGTTTACAGTTCGACATACATAGGCATACATATATAAATAAGGCTGCTTCTCTGCTTCATCTTAGGCTTTTTTGCTGCAAACAAATTTGAAAAGTTTGCAAAGCAATTCAATGCACAATTTATGGCTGCCATTTGGCTGAGAAATTTGTGAAGAAATTACAATGGAAAACTTTTTACAAAGAGACATTTCAACGTTTATGATGCTTGTATTAGGGTGGGACTGCAAATTTGATTGGACTAGCATGGGAATAAAATTTTTACTTAAAAAAAACTGAAGCCCTGAAAATCATCCAAAAATTTCGAATATCGTCTTTATCTTATAACTTTAAAGGCAGAATTAGTTCGAAATCAATGCAAACGCGTTAGCTTTAGGCAACAAGCAATTCTAATCGATGATTTCCATAAGTTTGGTTGGAACAGCTGATTAGCGCCATGGGTATAGCGTTAGCGATAAGGGTAACTAATTCTGCCTTAAACGAGCTAAACTTGTATATTTGTACATTTGTCTATTTGTATATCCAGACTATCTCGGGAATCGCTTGACCGATTTGGATGAAATTTTGAATATAGATAGTATGGTTGATTCTAAGACGCGGGTTACAGGGTTGCCACCTATCTAAACATTTTAAATTATGGAGCAACATATGCCAATATGGGTATCAAATGAAAATTATTTTCAACCGTATTCCAAATATGACAATTTTAAACAGGGAAAGCCCTAGAGTTGCCACCTGACCGGGCTTTATATATTTTACCTTAGGACCAGACTATCTCGGGGGTTGTCACTTGGGGCGAATTACATAGTTAGATAATATGGTTGATTCTGAGACTATCCACTTCGGGTGGTTTACAGGGTTGCCACCTATCTCATTTTTTTTTAATTTTCTAGCAAAATATGCCAATATAGGCATCAAATGAAAGGTATTTTCAGCGACATGCCAACTAAAATATTGATGGTCTTTTTTGGGTCGTTTTAGGATTATTTAGGATTTTTTTGGGAACAATTTTTGGATCATTTTCTAGAACACCTTTAAATTTTTATTCCCTTTGATCTATGTATTCATGTACTTAGAAATCGAGCGGGTATTGTAAAATATTGAGAAGATATTTTTTAAATTTTCTTTTGAATTAAGTACCTAAAAATTCTACCTTCATAATAAGCTAAAGAAAAATATTTACCTAACTTAGATCACATTCATATATTTTCCCCTATTCGCACTGAAATATAATTATAACATTAGTTACGGTCACCGCAGCGGCAAACGCTTCTAACTTCACTTTTCACTCAAATTTACTATATATTTCATATTAACGGAGGGGTGGCTTAATTTTGTATATGGGTTGGTTAAGGACTAATTTTTATTTTATCTTTTTTTTTATTGAAGTTTACTTCTTGGGCGACGAAGTTTTTTGGGAGAGTGAAATTTCAATGAAAAATTTTGGAAACACTGTCCGGACTTGAGGCAACGAATAGTGGCAACAGTGTTCGGACTTCAGGCAACGGGCTTGAATATTTTATACATATGTACGTCTATATATCGGGAACGGCTGAAGCGATTTGGATAAAATTTGGTATATAGACTCTAAGACATTCTACTTGGATGTCGTTGATGGCAATCCTAGTGCAAATTTCAAGTGAGTAATCCAACTCAAAATGCCCAATAACCATAAGAGCTGGCGGAGTTGCAATCTAAACAGGACTATCACAAAATATCGATGTTTTAAGCGGAGATTTTAATGTAAGCTTTGGCTCGGATACATGTTGGTGTTGTTGTTGTTGTTGTTGTTGTTGGTGTTGTTGTTGTTGCTGTTGTAGCGCAAAACACTTCCTGTAGGTTTTAGGGAGTTTGGTCGATAGTGACAGTCCTTTGCGGGTTACCTTGCGGTACTTTTATTTGGTATGACCAGTGAAACCTAGTAGGTCATATCAACCCCTCCTTATGTAAGGAAGAAGACAGTTGTTAATTCTAAACGAAGCTTCGGCAGCTAATGGAACAATTGTACGAAAGTCAGAGAACCAAATTTCCACAGACTATAAGGGGCATGACTCGATATCATAAGCCAGCCGTGTCTATTATAGAAACTTGATTAAAGAAGGAAAACAAGTTCCACTAGTATATTTACTTGTTTAAGTTGTATCCGATTTCTTTGTTACTCGAAACAAGCACGCTTATACATAATAGTAATAGCATACTCTCTCCTCTTATATTGACTTCTGCAAAGTTTATTTTAATCTTCAGAATAAATACAAACATTAAAATAATATGACCACTTATATAAATATGAAATCTGGCTAGCTTTCGCTGAGCCAAATGGAAGGGCGCCTCAGAATGGCGCCAGTCATTCCTCGTTTTCACTTTTAAGAGCCAAAGTAAATACAGCTTTTATTGTAGCACGTTTCTACTTAATAGATCTTTCTCTCTCTGAATTACTCATACAAAACTATAATTCGAAAAGTTTAAAGTTTTATTTATGTACGCTATATGTATTTAGTTGAAGAAGCATTAAAATGGCTGGCTTCTTTTTTTTTCTATTAACCAAACTAGTATAATCCCCAATAAATTGAGCTATGATAGTGTTCAAGCTTTTCTATGTAGGTATGTATGTATGTATGTTTATATAAGTGGCTGATTATTTGAGAACTAACGTTGCCAATTGAAATTGGCACTGCATGGAAAGCTATGCTAACACACGTACGCTGTTTTATACCCAGCAGTAAACCCAACTAGTTGTTAACTAATTAAGTAGTTAGTAAGAATCACAAGCCGACTAGTCAGCCAAATATTTTATTTTATTTTGCATATAAGTGTTTCACTATGTTATGTCAGACGAGATATCAATCGTCAGATTTCGGTCAGTAATATCCTAAACTTGTAATTGTTAAAACTAAATATAAAATTTTTTTGTTAAATTATGGTAAGAGAAAATATTTCAGATCGATTCCTTTAGTCTTAATATTAAAAAAAGCTCTACTTTGATATTTCCATTCTGAACACTTTTGAATTTTTGAAGTCAGATTATTCTAGTATAATATAGAACTATATTTTTGATGGCTAGTTTTGTATAGAGATGGGCGCCGTGGCACGTACGCACGCGTGTGTCCATTTATAGCTCAAACAGAATCAGTCCGCCAATACGTCAGTTACGTGACGCACGTCAATTTTAGAGCAAATTATATTTTGCCGCATCCGACGTATCTGTTGTTACGCATACAAACACCGTCAGTCTACTTTGCTGTCAGTTGTTTCAATGTACCTACTGACGGACTGATTCTGCTGAACGCTTTACTCGTGTCAGAAAATGCGTTTTCGTGCCGTGCTTATGCGTGTTCGTGCTGAGTCCGAATTCTAAACAAATCGAGAACGGTCTATCCGAACGAAAATTCAATAAATTTTTTGCTGAACAAAGTTTTGAATTAGATTAGGAGTGGCTTGATTTGTACACGGCTAAAAAAATTTACCTAAATTTTAAACCCGTATAAAGTTTAATCAATTTTTCAAACGTTTTTGTACAATATTTCAAACCGTCCAAATACCTACACAGATTTTCAATTTCTTTTGGTTACGATTTAATATCTATCTGACACCGGGTCGCCTCAGAGAGTAAGCATGGCCTTACCGCGGTACGGGGCTCTGCCGCGGCGGACGACACATTTTCCCCTACTCTTCCCTTGACCCTAAGCTGGCCTTGTCCGGCGATGGGTCGTACGAACAAGATGAACTCGAATAACCTGAATAAAAACGAAAAATCTAAAAAACAAACAACGCCAAATTTCACTCCTCAGCAAAGGAGAGCTATGGAGGAGCAGGCGAGGAAGCAACAACAACGCCGGAGGACAACCTCCGTTCCACAATCAAGGGGGGGATCGACAGCGATGGCAACTACGAGTCGGTCAACCAACCCTCTATCGAATAAGATTGACTTGATGGGAGCTAGCACCAGTGCGGTTGCCAACGCAGCTAAGCGGACAACGGCGGATGCTAAACTCCCATCAACCGCTGATATGAAAACCAGTATCTTTACGTCTGTGGCAGCGGTGTCACGACCTGGCCTCGGAGTTTCGAAGGAGAAGGAAGCTGCAACTGAGATGTCGGCAAGGAGAGCGACCGCGATGGCAACTACGGGTCCGCACTCCAGGGAGACATCTCCCCGCCGCTTCACATACCACGAGAAAAGATTGGCTGCAAAGATCCTGAAGAGGTATGAAGGGGTACCGCAGGAATCACTGTCGCCGAATTCCAGTAAATCTGTAGAGCTAGCGAAAGCTGTGATACCGGATTTCCAAAATTCGTACATGCCAAAGAGGTTAAAAGTTAACCCTTTCAAGCGCCAGAGATCGGATCTGGAGTTTATTCCCCCTCCCAAGCGGCATCAGAATACCTCTGGAGCGGGCAAACTAAGCTTTGCTGAGGTAACCAAGGACAGGATCCTTATAGGCGTCCTTGACCGAGGCAATGACCGTCTGGCCATCCCCAAGGACCGGTGGCGTTACGTGCGAAATGAACTCGGCAACATTCTTCTCAACGTTGCTCCGGAGTTTCCGGGTAGTTCGGCACGAGTAACGGATGCGGGTTGGCACCAGGGTCAAATTAAATTACTCGCATGCGAGGATGCAAAAACCGTAGCACTGTACAAGGCAGCAGCTGCTAAACTGGGTGAAGTCTACCAGGGCGCAAAGATAGAGGTCGTCGACTGGAAGGACATTCCAGCTCGTCCAAGGGCAAGGGCGTGGATTCCGGCCATCCCTGACGAACCCGAGAGAATACTCGGGATGCTACGGCTAATGAATCCGTCCCTCCCAACGCATGACTGGAGTGTCAATCTGGTCGGGGATGCGGTAGGGCCCGACAGACAGGTGGTGTTCACCATGAATAAAGAGTCAATCGAGCCCCTCAAAAGGTGCAATGGCCTAGTACACTACAGCGTAGGCCAGATCGTTATCCACGTATATCGTGGTGATGCTCAGCGCGCTGCCTTCTCGGCTGCTCCGGGGGAACCGGAAAACTTATTACCAGAAGAGGAAGCGGAGGATTCCGATGCGGAAAGCATGTTATCCGCCACGTCTCTTGGCGATAGTGCTGTGAACAACTCGGAGATGGAGGACAGCCTACAGGACGAGGAAGTCCTCGACGTCACGGTGGTAGCAGCCAACGCTGAGCGACTAACATCTAACGCTACAGGCAGCAGGACTCCTGCAACGCCACATCGGGCAGTTAATCGGAACAACTCGTCGTTGATAGGCAACCTCCGGGATGGAGCAAACCTCGACGATATGGGGACGGCAGGGAAGTCTGTGCGCTCTCATGTTGGTGGTGCTTCAGATTAATTTGCACAAATCTAAAGTGGCTTCGGCTGCTTTAAGTAGTCGTCTTTCTAAAGGCGACGTGGATGTGGTCCTCATCCAAGAACCCTGGGTCAATAGCTCGAGAATCTGCGGATTGGGGACTAAGGGCTTCAAGCTCATTCGAGCCAGCGAGGAGAGCAAAGTCAGAACGTGTATTTTGGTCAAGTCTGAGTTGAACTCCTTTCTCCTACCTAACTACACCAATGGTGATATTACCGCTATCAGTCTAACGGTCGACAGCACCCGCCTGACGGTGGCGTCGGTCTATATGCCCTACGACGCCGAAGAACCCCCACCACAAACGGAGGTGAAAGACCTGGTGTCAAATTTCTGCACGGGTAATCTTATTATTGGAGCGGACGCTAATGCTCACCATGTCCAATGGGGGAGCTCCGACATCAATGCCAGGGGCGAGTCTCTGTTTGATTACCTCTTAACAACCAACCTGGTGATTTGCAACGTGGGTAATGAGCCTACTTTTATCACTAAGACCCGCAGGGAGGTCATAGACCTCACTATCTGTAGTGAAGGCGCTTATGAGTGGGTCAGAAAATGGCGGGTTCTGGAAGAACATTCTTTCTCCGACCACCGTTACATAGAAATGGTTTTAGACTTTATTGTAGAACAACCAATCATGAAGCGCAATCCACGTAACACTGATTGGCAGTTACACAATGAAATATTAGACAGAGACCTACCAGTACTGCCCTCACAAGCCCCCTCATCAGTAGAGGAGCTGGAGGATCTTGTTACTACATTTACATCGGCGCTCTCAAATGCTCTAGGACAGGCTTGTCCAGTGCCAAAACCACGCGGTAAACACAGGCCACATTGGTGGTCCTACGATTTGGACTCGCTCCGAATATCATGCCGGAAACAATTTAACAAGGCCAAGAGCTTCGGCTCTGAGCCTCATTGGCATGAATATAAAGCTAAACTAAGGGCCTACAAAAAAGCTCTGAGACAGGCGAAGAGAACCTCGTGGAGAAATTTCTGCACTGGCGTCGAAAAGGTCGACGACACAGCGAGACTTAGACGAGTCCTCTCGAAAAGTCAAACAACCATCAGCTATTTGCGAAAGCCTGACGGATCCTGGACCAGCACGGAAGAGGAAACCCTTGAGCTGCTCTTGAATACACATTTTCCGGGGAATCTGCATGATGCACCACTAGCACCTGCAACAAACCTGGCAGTAAATATACCCATCACTGAGGAAAGAGTAAGGTGGGCAGTTAAGAGCTTTGAACCGTATAAGGCTGCCGGGCCGGACGGGATTATCCCCGCGCAACTTATAAACACGTTGGAGACATCAGCTAAATGGCTGGTATTTCTCTTCACAGCCTGCCTGGCTCTCAACCACATTCCGGGCTCCTGGAGAAGCGCCACGGTAGTGTTTATCCCTAAGGCTGGGAAGGCATCCCACTACGAGCCAAAAGATTACAGACCGATCAGTCTCTCGTCCTTTGTACTCAAAACCTTTGAGAGGATACTAAGCGACTACCTTTCAACGACTATTGATAGCAACCTTATCTCTAGGTATCAGCATGCATACACCAAGAGTAAATCAACAGAAACTGCTCTGCACAGCCTAGTATCTGTCATTGAGAAATCGCTGTGTGAAAAGGACTACTGTCTCGTGGCCTTCTTAGATATTGAGGGGGCTTTCAACAATATAAGCCCGGAGGCGATCAACTCCGCTCTAACTAATCTGGGCGTAGATAGACCTCTAACTGGTTTAATTGACCAACTTCTAAGAGGAAGGAAAATAGCTTCTTCACTTGGTACGGTCGAGTTATCACGCTATGTCACAAGGGGAACGCCCCAGGGTGGTGTTCTTTCCCCGCTTTTATGGAACCTCACAGTCAACTCGTTGCTACGTGACACAAGCTGGGGGGGCGGGAAGATAGTGGCATACGCAGACGATTTAGCTATTGCATTCAGAGGCAAGTTCCCACAAACTCTGTGTGACCTGATGCAAGTAGCACTGCGAGAGGTTTCGAGGTGGTCCTCTCGCTGCGGACTTAGTATCAACCCGGGGAAAGTGGAACTTGTCCTCTTCACCAACCGGTACAAAATACAGCCACTAAGCCTACCAGAACTAGATGGCACGCGCCTGGGCTTGTCGGATAAGGCCAAGTTTCTAGGCATAGTTCTGGACAGGAAACTGAATTGGAAGGAGAATGTTCTTCAGCGCCAGAAGAAAGCTTGCATCGCTCTTTACACATGCAAAAGAGCCATTGGCAAAAAATGGGGGCTCAGCCCTAGAGTATGCAGTTGGATCTACACGGCCATCATTCGCCCAATCATGCTGTATGGAGTCGTCGTATGGTGGCCGGCACTGAGCAAGACAACATACCTGAATCTGTTGCGGAAAGTCCATAGATCCAATATGATCTGTATAAGCGGTGCGCTAAGGACAACGCCCAACGAAGCCCTCCAGGCCATTCTGGGCATTTTGCCACTTGATCTGGAAGGGTTTCGGTCAGCGGCGGCATCAGCTCTGCGCCTAAGAGAAACCTCCAGTTGGGGTGCGGGTACTATTGGACACTCCAGTATTCTGGAATCTTACAGCTTTCTCCCTCTAAGCACAGATCGTTGTGCGACCACTACAGTCGGGGATAGCTGCTTCAAAATAAACATTCCCAGCAGAGAAGACTGGGAGAGGACGGATTGGTGTCCCGAAACAAATGGTGGCACTTCCATATACACCGACGGCTCGAAGTTGGACGGCAGAGTTGGAGGAGGGGTTTATTCAAGGGATTTGGACCTTGAACTCTCCTTCAGACTACCTGATCATTGTAGCGTCTTCCAGGCGGAAGTCTCGGCAATCCGGGACGCCGCGGCCTGGTTAAGCAAACGTGTTATCGGAGGAGATATCACTATTTTCAGCGATAGCCAGGCGGCAATCAAATCCCTTGGCTCATACACGTTCAACTCTGAACTGACGCTCAGCTGTCGTCGATCTCTTCAGGAGATGGCCCAACAGAACCGCGTAAACCTCATATGGGTCCCGGGACATAGGGACATTGAGGGAAACTGTAAGGCAGACGAGCTTGCCAGGCAGGGCACGACCAAGCAGGTTCTTCGGGATAAAGAGCGCTTAGGTATGCCGTTTGCCACATGCAAACTAATGCTGAAGGAGCACACACTCAGTCAAGCCAACGAAAGATGGCTGCAATCCCCAGGGTGTCGGATATCGAAACAAACCTGGCCAAAATGGGATCTTAAAAGGTCTAGACGCATTTATGCCCTAACTAGGAGGGAAATCTGCATATTGATAGGGGTATTAACCGGTCACTGCCTGATTGGTAGGCATGCAGAAAGGCTAAGTGTGCCCTACCGACGATGCTGCAGGAGTTGCAAAGATGATGAGGAGGAGGAAACAGTGGAGCACCTCATCTGCAACTGTCCGGCTTTAAGCGGCGTGAGAACGCGCTTTTTGGGAGTTCCGTTCCTAGATAGTCTAAGCCAGATCGCGGAACTGGACATAAAGGACTTGATGGGCTTCATAAAGTCATCTAAGTGGTTCGAGGAGGAGTAACGGTGTCGGTTTAGGAGTGTCAGTCCCGGGATTCTGCTATGTGGAAAATCCCAACAACTCAGGGATTTTCCATATGGCTGGGTCCCGGGGCTGACTTTCCTTGTGTTGGTGGTATCACAACGGGCCTTCAAAACTGGCCTAAAAGTGCCTCTGCGGCAGCCACTTGAACCTACCTACCTAATATCTAAATGAAAAAGCAGTCTAAATTTTTTGTTTTTGGTTTGTTGGAATGTAATTGAATTTTGCCCACAAAAACTGAATGTGCGGCATAGCTCAGCGGTAGAGCAGTCGGCTGTAACGCCTGAGCGTTTTCGTTTGAATCTTGCCAGCTCCCACATTTTTTTAGTTTTATTTTATTCTTAAAACTTTTCGGTTTAAAATTAAAACTTTTTGGTTTGAAAATTAAAACTTTTCGGTCTAAAATTTAAAATTTTGGGTTTGAAAATTCAAATTTATTTTTGAAAGCTTATCGTCGGCTAAGAGTGTAAACCTGCTAAATCCCGTTCATAGCCAAATCGAGTTTTTGATGCGTTTCGAAGCAGTAGCCGATCCTGCAGTTGGCAAAAGAAAGAAAAGCCTCAAAATAAATATACAAGTATCAAAAAATTGTTAATGAGAAAAGCTGCTAAATCCAACATATAGAGCTTCTGTCGCCCGGTTACTATTCTATCCCAGAGTATTACTTTCTGGGTCTAAGTCAAGATAATAGTTACCGAATATGATTTAATTTTTGATATTTCAAGGCAATCATGGCCCTCAAACCATAACTGGTTTATAATTGAAACCCGATTCATTTAGCCAATTTTCATGAAAACTGGTCTAGATTGAATTTGAATCCAAATTTGGTTTGGTCATATACCTATGTAGTCCAAAAAAGTTTAAAATTTAGGCTAAAATTTTTAAACTACACAGTTTTATATTTTGCGTGTCGTGAAGTACCTATCGTGTTTTAGTCATTTTTTCCGTGCATTTTATTCCGTACTTTGAAAAGTGTGATTCGGGTCCGTGTCGTGTCGTGTAGCAAAAATCATGCAAGCGCCCATCTCTAGTTTGGTGTTTCACTGCAGGGTACATAGTTTGTGTAGAAATACATTTATATGAGAGTGTACTTATGTATATTACATATTTATAAGTAGTTAAATATGGACTGCATTCGTGAACATATGCTTTTAGCTTACCACAGCAAAAAAACATAAATCATAAATGTTGGCAGTGAGTGCTTGAATGTTAGAGCATTCAATCCCGGTGTCCAAATTTCCGAAGTTCAGGGAAGTGGTATTTAAAGTTAAAAGCTGCTTGGTTAAACGATGCTCGAAGTTATACGATGGCTATAAGGGTTCCTAAAGATCTAGAATAGGAATGTCTATGTAGAGGCCCTTTTGGTCCGCTATGTCCCTAAAAGAACAACCTAATATAATAATAATTATTTCGAGTAATGTTTTGTAATTCCAAGAACCATGGTGTAGTAAAAAGTAGGGATTGTTGTTTTATGGCACAGTGAGTTGAAAGGCCTGGACACCCCTGGTCTAGAAGATCCACTTTAAAACAAAACTAAAACTTACTTATATTTTTTTATTGGGATACTTCCAGTAACTATACAAATGGTATTTATACACATCTTGAAATTGTAAGAAATATTTCGAGATTGAATGCACAAAGAAATGCAAAAAGCACACACATGTTTACCACTATGCATTCCTCCCTAACACATATAGAATAAGTTAAACTAAAGTAACAAAGCATAATGTGCTCAAACGACTGTAAATTAAAACAAAACGTTAAAGTACACAAGTAAGCAGAAATTGAATTAAAAGTGCCAAAAAAGCGTTTATGACTTTGGCTTGCCCATACGAAATTCTTTGAAACAGCTTTTTTAATACTTATTCTTGATGGATGTTTGAAAAGGATAGCTAAAATAATGAAGCATGAAAAAATGTGGCACGCGGAAGAAAAATCTGTACCCTTGACTCTTGTAACCCGGCTTCGGAAACATTCACTCTCGTTCACTCGCATTCACAAATATGAACATTAAAAAAAATTTGCATTCGCATTCGTGAATAACAACGCAGCAAAAAATCCACATGGTTCATGTTGACGAATGCATTCGTTAATCATTTTCAAATACATTCGGGAACCTATGTAAGAACGTTCTTCTTGTCGTTCTTCTTAATAAATGTATGCATATTTTGCGTGGAATAATTCACGAATACATTTAAGAACATTCTTTATACCTAGATACATGATTCGCGAATGAATTCGTGAACGTGAACGGGATGGATTTTTTTGATGCGTTCTTATTCACGAGCGCGAATGCTATTTTCCTTTTTAATTTTCATTTTTGTGAATGCGAATGCAAAATAACTTGCTGGAATATTTATGAATAAAAAAATTGTAAAAATACGACAAAATTTCGATTTTGACCAGCTATTGTTCTGCGATGGTTTGGTCCACCACTACATATTATACGTCGTTGGAAGCGTATTTTAATTCCCTATTGAACGAGGTATCGCTTGCGACTATCGCTTCTGTAACATTGGCGAAAAGAATTTTTGAATGAAGTGAAAGCTGAAAAAACACCAAAATTACCGATATCTCGAAAACCTGCTCGTACAATTTTTTTTTTTTTAAATATGTTCACAGCTCGGCATGTCAGTGCCAGTTCACCCATATGCATCAAATTTTTGGTATTTTTTAGCTGTAAACTAGTGTCATATATAATTGAAATGGGAACATCGTAGGAAACAAATACTAATCCGCAAGTTCGTCGTCATACATGAGCTGTATGCAATCTATAGGATTTTAGATTTTATTCAAAACCCATCTTCGTTTCCCATTTGTGTCGAGAGTAAGTTAAACCAGCTTTCAAATTTCTTTCCTTCTGACAAACATGAGATGGTAATATCAATTCAATGACACATCATCATAAATATTAACATTCTCATGCATATGTTGAAATAGCCACGCACATACCTAGGTATAGTCAACTGACATACACACACTGACATACACCCAAATGTGTCAAGAACTCTAGAATATTGCATGAATTACTGGACAGATGAATTGAACAAACGTACTCGAATTTATGTAAATAATTTAAAAGTATGACATGTAATAAAATCTTTCTACAAACAAGCACAAACGCACATACAAAACAAGTAAGGAAAGCTGTCTTCGGCTGTGCCGAAGGCTATATACCTTTCATGAATAAGCGTCACGATTTTCACTGTTCGATCCCCAGTACAGCCTGTTTCAATTTAACTATATTTACTATACACATTACACATCTTTGTTATTATTTAAAAAAACTTAGAAAATAATAGGATCCGAGTTATCGGAACAATCGATTGTATGGAGGCTATATATTATACGTGTTCAATTGTACTGACTTACACTATACACATTACATATGTAGAAAGTACTAAAGGTGCAATATTTTACGTTCCTAACTTTTTAAACGCGGAAGTATTGGCCAAAGAACCTTATATCGGAACAACCGGTTGTATGGGGCTATATGTTATATTTACCCGATCTTCTTGATTTTCCTCTACACACTACATAAATTGAAAGTACTCAAGTTGCAAAATTTTATGTTCCTAACTTTTTAATTGCAGAAGTTTTGGCCAAAAAACCTTATATCTGAACAATCGGTTGTATGGGGGCTATATGTTACATTTGCCCGATCTTGTTGATTTTCACTATATATACTACGTAAATAGAAAGTACTCGAGTTGCAAAATTTTACGTTCCTAACTTTTTAATTGCAGAAGTTGTGGTCAAAAAACCTTATATCTGAACAATCGGTTGTATGGGGGCTATATGTTACATTTGCCCGATCTTGTTGATTTTCACTATATACACTACGTAAATAGAAAGTACTCGAGTTGCAAAATTGTACGTTCCTAACTTTTTAATTGCAGAAGTTTTAGTCAAAAAACCTTATATCTGAACAATCGGTTGTATGGGGGCTATATGTTACATTTGCCCGATTTCGTTGATTTTCACTATATACACTACATAAATAGAAAGTACTCGAGTTGCAAAATTTTACGTTCCTAACTCTTTAATTGCGGAAGTTTTGGCCAAAAAACCTTATATCTGAACAATCGGTTGTATGGGGGCTATATGTTATACTCGTCCGATCTTGTCAGTTCCGACAAATGATTCCTATATTACAAAATGGTGGCCACATACAAAATTTCAGCCAGATATCTCAAAAATTGAGGGACTAGTTTGCGTTCAAACAGACAGACGGACAGACGGACAGACGGACAGACGGACAGACGGACAGACGGACAGACGGACAGACGGACAGACGGACATGGCTAAATCAACTCAGCTCGTCATCCTGATCATTTCGGTATACTTATTGATGGGTCCATCTCTTCTTCTTCTCATATTTACAAACATCGGACCAAAGTTATAATACCATTTCATGTTCATGAAAGGTATAAATATACGCAGTCAACATTTAACCCATTCAACGCCTAAGCTAGCAGCGGGAGGCTTGCTGTGAAGGTAAGAATATGTGTATAAGAATCTCGAGTTGCTAGTTTAGCTGCACGATCGAATGGCCTAAATATATACGAGCATACATACATACCTGCATATGTGTGTGTGCATAAATTTATAAGTTAAAATATATGTTTGTAGCAACGAATATGGCAAAAGTCCAGTACTTTGCTAATGCATACCCATATGACTACCGAGTGTCCAGTACTTACAGGCAGAATTGGTTCGGTAAATGGAAATTCCATTATGCGGTATGGAAATTTTCTTTTGGTGTTTGTGGTGTGTGTTCATGTGTGCCATTGCCATTGCCAGCTTTGTCATCACCAATGCCTTATTGCGTATGCATGGAAAGTGAGTAGTGAGTGCGGAAGTGAGTGAATATGCAAATCATTTAGCTTAAATGTGGTTATGTTGGTTTTGTTACATATGCACATACTACATTTACAGGTATGAGAATAGATGTTTGTTGTTGTGTGTTGGCATACAAATGACTTAAAATATTTTATCTAATAGAATATATCTGTTCGATGAGGAATATATGTACAATGACATGCGTCTTCTATCCCTCTCAATGGAATTCAGCAGATTTAAAATGATTTATTTTTGTTTATTGGTCCGAGAAAAATTTGTCTGCAGTTTGCCTTGATATATGCGACTTGTAGTTTATATATTTAGTCATAAAATTACTTTTGAAATAACATTTAACCTAGTATAAGTTGTGCCAAATAAGTATGTAAATATCTATATAAGTACTTATTTATCTTTATGGGTAGGTATATACTGTTAGTATATATCTGTGCCACCCAGGTAAAGTAGCCTAACTTAAAAAAGAGCATCAGAGAAAACTCAGCTTTTTCTAATAATCTTAAAAATTACGCAAAAAAAAGTAAAAATTATACAAAAAATGTAATTAAAATTAGCCAAAAAAAGAAAAAAATAGTGTAAAAATTACGCAAAAAAAATAAAGTAAAAATTACACAAAAATTTGTAAAAAATTACACAAAAAATATAGTACAAATTAAGCAAAAACGTAGTTAAAACTACACGAAAAATATAGTGAAAGTTACATAAAAAATAAATAAAAAATTGACCCAAAAAAGTAAAAATTATACAAAAAAATTTATAAAAATTACACAGGAAATATAGTGAATGTTACACAAAAAAAAAAAAAAAGAGTACAAATTACGCCAAAAATATACTAAAAACTACAGAAAAGATATACTAAAAACTACATTAAAAATAATGTAAATATTACACAAAAAATATTCTAAAAATTGCATTAAAAATAAAGTAAAAATTACACAAAATATAAAGTAAAAATTACGCAAAAAATATAGTAAAAACCAGAAAAAAATATGCTAAAAATTACATTAAAAAGTAAAAGTTAAGTAATAAAGTAAAACTACACAAAAAATATACTAAAAGTTACCTTAAAACTAAGTAAAAATTACACAAAAGATATAGTAAAAATGGCACAAAAAAGATAGTAAAATTTACGCAAAAAATATAGGAAAACTGCCAACTGATATTTTTGCATTTACGTATCTAATACACATTCGGTAACTTTTTAAACGATTTACAGCTTAAATTTGACATTGCCCATAACAACAAATGAGGGCTGAACAAACAGAACGCCTTATTTCCATTTTTCACTTTTTTAGTGTTTTGATGCAATCTGGTGGTTCAGACAACATTACACATGATGTACTCAATAGAAACTACTAAATCGTCCTATAAAAAAAGATCCGTCAAAATCAAAATTTCGTACAAATCGGAAATATATCCTTCTCATTTGTTTGTGCGTGGAAATTTTTGCCCCAAAACCACTGGGCAAGGCTTATATCGTGCCGTAGATGTTGATAGGCCGAAAAAAAATTGAAAGGTCAATATTTTATTTTCCAGCAAAAGTTTATTTTGTTGATTTTTTTTTTGGTTTGGTTGGCCGTAGCTGTTTTATTTTAGTAACACCAAATTAAAACTTTAAATTGTCGTTATTTGAATCTGTCAAAGTTTTTTTTGGTTTCTGAAAAAACTTTGAAAGTGGAAATAAGGCGTTTTGTTATATTTTATTGAAAAACAAGCATAAAAGGGTTTTGAGAAATTACCCTTATAACCAATGGAAAAATAATTAAAATCGACGTTACGGTGATTGAGTTATTACGAACAATTTTTTTTTTTATCCAAATTTTCAATTCTTTTTCGACCAACTGCTATACCAAGGACATTTAAACTAAGCTATCATAGGCGATTTTCGTTGGCTGCTTCGTCGAGATGCACAAAATGTAACAAAAAGGTGAAAACTCTCAACATTGAAACACTTTTAATATATATAGTTTTAACTTCAAAAACTGAAATTTCAAAATATCTCGAAAACTATTCTACTTTTAAACCAAATGATCACATTTTTGAAATCAGCAGAAAATTTTAAATCATAATCATAAATTTCGGAAAATTTTTTGGATAAAACAGAAAATTTTTGATTGAGGACTTTCAATATGACAAGGGTTATAAACTCAAGGGCACACCACAGTGTTGTACTGTTGTGCATTTAAAAGTTTCATAACAAAATTTCCTACAACACTTATGGACTAACCTTTTTTCGTTCACAGACTTTATTCGATTTTAAAGCGGGTAATCTGAAATTTTGTAAAAAATTTCGTTTTTTTCATAATTGTTTGAACGTTTTTCATCATAGTGGCCAAACTACTAAAGAGACTTTTAGAGATGAAGGCAAAAAATGTTTATCGGAATTGACTTAACATGTAATTCAACATTTTGAATCGAAAAAATAAAAAATGAGAACTTTTGACGTAAATATATGAAGCAGTTTTTGCAAAAATTGCAGTTTTCATATTTTCAACAATATCTCGGAAACTAGATCTGCTACGAAAAATGGAGCTGATGTTCGAAAAATTTACTTAAGAAAAGGTCTATTTTATTCTTGGTAACTAAAATTGATAAAAATTTATTGATTTGTTGATTGAAATTTTCTACTTGCGGCAAATCAAACTTGAAGGACTACTCGCTTAAGTGATACCCAAGTAACAAGTGTTTCCAAGCGCTCTGTAGGATTGATATACCTCGACAATTTCTGGCAATGTATATTTCTGGTTAAAGTTAAATCAAATAAAAAAATATGTAGTTCAAAAATCTCTGGAGATATATGCATGTATGTTTAAGTAATAAAATGATTAAATTCTTGAAAAATTTTGCTCTTTCTTAAAATCTCACGAAAGTCATACAAGCAATGATAGAATGAAATATACATATTTCGTATATACATGTATGGCGTATGTTGAACAACAATGACCTTATTCTATAATTTTCGTAGTAGCTTTGCTTAACTAACTAAATGTTGGACAAGTATTAGTCGTGTGTACGGTTTCATTTACATTTTTCTGTATGTATTTTTCAATCCATACATTAAATTTCAAACATATATGTTATATAACTACAAAAACAAATTAAATCAAACGTGCTGAGCTTATCGTTTAGCAAATGAATGCTCATACAGAAATATGTTCAGATTGGCTTATGTTAAAGCATATTGTCTTGCTGATAGGTAACAAGGTCAATGGAAATAGTGTCAATTGACATTATTTCGCACCCCAAATGGTAATAAGGTCAGTTCACTTAACTTCTCTTTGTCAATATGTTTATTGACGTTATTTCCTAATTGAAATGGAAATAGCGTCAATATTGCTTATGCATGTCAACTGAACATCATGCGATGTTTGAGTTTGATGATGTGATTTTCAACATTACAAAAAGCGTCGCATTTTATAATATGATTTAAATTTAAAATACTCAATGGTACGATTTTTTTAATTGTAAATTTTTGTTTAATAATCTGATATAAATCAAGCGATACTTAATTATAAATTGAACTTTTTCTTTCAAATTTATCTTAAAAAGCGCCGCAGGCAAATATTTGAAATTAAAAAAACCGTACGATTTTTAATTCAAAATTTTAATTTTTTAGTATGATATTATTTTAAAATATTTAATGGCTTGACTTTGAAATTTATTTTATATATATTATGCCAGAAATTATACTACTTACTATAAAACTAACATTTATATTAGGCCATCCATGATTTTTGACATGGAATGCCGTGGCGTATGAGTAATAATTTGATTGAAATGGTGCTGAAGCTATCGCATATTGACAAATTTTAACTAAACCTTTTATATTGACCCTGTATTTTTCTATAAACTATATAAACATATCTACTACATATATTGAATACATGCATACATATGAACAAATATGTACTAGATATATTTTTGTTGAAATATGATGAATTTTATTTCATAAATTATTTGCCTCAGCAAACTTGTAGCAACATTCTTTTTATTTCTTTATGATATTTTCGTACTTTTTCGGTATGCATGTACCCAGCCAGCAAAATCATCGTAAACGAGCTCGTTAACTGACGTTTTCTCGAAGAAAACTCGGATAAAATATCGTTTATGATATCCGTTTACGATTCGCCTACGAATACGGTTTCGCTCTGAAATGTTTTTTGCCTACGATTGTCGTAAAAGTATCGAAAAAGCACTCGTATATGAATCTTTTTACGTCCGTTTTTTTATCGTAAATGTACTCGTAAACAATTAATTTTCGATAGAAAAACCGACTTTCTAGACTGCCTTACCGACTGATTTCAATGCGAAAAATAATACAAATAAACAAACCTAAATTTTAGGTATAAAGTTTTTTTTATTAAATAATAAAATTGTGTACCTTTTTGCCAGCGTGTAAGTACACACTGATATTGGTTTACATATTAGGCATCACAACTTATAAATAGTGGGTCATACAACCCAGAGGGCATCCCGAGATCCCAGAATAGCAGCTACTTTCTCTGTCCCTTTTTCTTTTTCCGCAAATCCACCTTCCAGCACGCTAGTAATAGTTTAAAAGATATATTTTATGTTATTTGTGTTTTTAATTAGATATTTTACAAGCATACTTACTTTTAAAATATCAGTTTGAAAATTTTCGTTCAAAATTTTTTGTTTGAAATTTTTTATTTTAATTTTTTTGTTTGACGTGACAGAAAATCTTCTTTTGTTATTGTTTTTTTATTCGAGAATAGCTCGTAAATCGCAATGTTCGTAAAATGTACGGTACCTTGCTGGCTGGGTAAATGTAGAAGCACAACCACACACAAACATACACACACATACTTACATGGGAGCGAATATTCAGCATCATTTGCACACACAAAAAGCACTCAAATTACTCATTCGAGACAAGTTGGAACAAAATTGAAGCACAAAAAAAAAGGGAAAAAGGAAAAAATACGAAAAGTCAGTATGGATTTGAAATGTAACAGAATCTCGGCAATGAATTTCTTTGGGGCCTTAATTAAGCTGTGCATTCATATAAAAATACGCATACGTACAAATGCCAACTTACGTTCATACATATTTAGATATGAATATGAACGAAATATTATAAATTTTTGACAGCAATATTTTTAAATGAAAGCGGAGAAGAGTTCAAGCAATTCGTTGCATATATGTATGTATGTGTATCTGGTGGAGTGATTTTTTAAAATACCATTTTAGACATTTTATTAACGAACACAAAAGTTAAGAGTATAATGCATTGACATGGGTTTTTAGTTTTTTGGGATAATATATTGACTCATTTCTGAATTTTACTTTTGTAATTCAAATAAATTTTAGAGAATATTAAACAAATTGCTTTGATTTGGATTTAAGTTCTGAAAATACATTCAAGTAAATGTTGGCAGAAATGTTTCACAAGTATGTTGGAAAAATATGTAAATGTCCGCACACGCATCTAATTTGTTTATGTATGTATGTCTGCCTATTGCTTCCTGCTTCTGCACACGCAGTGATGTTGAGTAAGGTACACAAATTTATATTCAATTTACTCATAGGACACATAACCCAAAATCATATAGCCTTAAAATTATCTTAAAAAGATAAAATAAAATAAAATTAAATATATATAAATAAAATAAAATAAAATAAAATTTAAAAAAATAAAATAAAAAAAAAATAAAAAAAAATTAAATAAAATAAAATAAACTAATATAAAATAAAATAAAATAAAATAAAATAAAATAAAATAAAATAAAATAAAATAAAATAAAATAAAATAAAATAAAATAAAATAAAATAAAATAAAATAAAATAAAATAAAATAAAATAAAATAAAATAAAATAAAATAAAATAAAATAAAATAAAATAAAATAAAATAAAATACAATAAAATAAAATAAAATAAAATAAAATAAAATAAAATAAAATAAAATAAAATAAAATAAAATAAAATAAAATAATAAAATAAGAATAAATAATTAAAAAAATACAATATATAAAAAAATAAAAAGGTGTAAAATAACATAAAATTAAATAAAAAAAATAAAAAAAATAATAGAAAATAATTTAAAAAAAAAATACAATATATAAAGAAAAATTAAAAAATATAAAAAGGAGCATAAAAATAAAATAAAATAAAATAAAATAAAATAAAATAAAATGAAATGAAATGAAATGAAACAAACTGAAATAAAATAAAAAAATATAAAAAAATAAAGTACAATAAAATAATAGAATAAAATAAAATAAAAAAATAAAATAATTAAAAAAATACAATATATAAAAAAAATAAAAAGGAGCAAAATAACATAAAATTAAATTAAAAAAATTAAAGAAATAATAGAAAATAATTAAAAAAAAAATACAATATATAAAGAAAAATTAAAAAATATAAAAAGGAGTAAAACATAAGTAAAAGGAGTAAAACATAAGTAAAAAAATTAAAAAATATAAAATTAAATTAAACTAAATAAAAAAATAATAATAATAAAAAATAGAAAAGCTTACTAATTTAAATTTGATTTATTTGGTTTCCATTTAAAAATTTGATTAAATTTAATTTAATTAAACGAAAATTTATAATAAAAAACTGAATTAAATTAAAACAAAAAAAATTACAGAATTAAAAAAGGAAAAAAAAAATAGTTATCTAAAATATTTGAAATAAAAATTAATTTAGTCAATTTTATACGTGTATTTAGGTATACAAAAAAAATTGGAATCTCTTAAAATTAGGCCACAAAAGATTCAGCCTCATCCTTATGTAAATGCATATGCTGTGCAATTGTTAATTTTCCTATATCTAATTGTTTTTTTGTTATTGTATTGCTCCTGGCAACAATTTAGCTTGTGGATCGTAGAGAAGCACAATTCCAGCTGTTGTTGTTATCGACATCAATCAAAATCAAAAGCGAAAGCACTTTTGACATTAATTTATTCAAAAGGACACGCACAAACAATAATAAATATCCACTCTCTCACACAGGCATACACCAAAGAGACATACTAGGATTAATAATACATAAACTTACATCCATCGGTAAATATACGTGCTGGGTATAAGATGATACACAGCTTGGTCTCACCTCGCAGTAAAATATCCTATTACACAAAATCGAACTAGTCCAAGTATTTTATTTTAGTTGATTTTATTTAGTTTCATTTTATATTATTTCATAATTTTGTTTTATATTAAAATCAATTTACATATTTTGTTTTTGATACTTAATTCCATTTTATTTTATTTTATTTTTTTTTTTGACGTTTTGATTTCAGTGACCTTTATGTTTCCGAAAAATGGTTTTTCTAATTTTATTTTATCGCATTTTATTAAATTTTATATATATGTTTTTCATTTGATTTTATCTAATTTTATCTTATTGTATTATATTTTATTTCCTTTTATTTTTTTTTTTTTTTTTTGTAATTTATTTTTTTAATATAATTTCTATTTTAATTTTTTTATCTCATTTTATTTTTTTTATTCCATCTAATTTAATTTTATTTCATTTTATTTTGTTTTATTTTGTTTATTATTTTATTTCATATAATTTCTTTATTTTAATTTTTTTTTAATTTTATTTCTTTTTTTTATTTGAAGTTATTTATTTTTTTTTGTTTATTTTTTTTTCATTTAATTTTTTTTAATTTATTTATTTTTTTTTTTTTAATTAATTTATTTTTTATTTTAATTTGTTTTTTGTTTTATTTCATTTTATTTTCTCTTATTTAATTTTATTTTTTCTTATTTAAATTCTTTTTTATTTTTTTTTCTTCTTTTTATTTTGTTTTATTTTTTAATTAATTTTTATTTTATTTATATTTTTTTATTTCATTTTATTTTATTGTTTTTTATTTCATTTTATTTTTATTATTTTATCTAACTTTAAGGCCCGGAGTTTAAACGGCCAATTCGTATTGGATAAACTCTAGTCAACTTTGTCTGTGGTTTAAACTTGCACTGAAAAACTGGGCCTAAGTGGCCAATTCGAGTCTCTCTCGATTTCTGCAATGAACTAAGCTACCACACAGCGTGTATAAATGAGCTATAGTTGCGAGAAAAATGTTCTACAATGAGTTCGTTTCATTCCGTGTAGCTTCATACATACTTACATACATATTGCAGATGACAAATGAAGACATGCATGGATGAAGGGGGTATGTCGCATTTTGAGTGAAACGAGAAAATCGACTTTAAAGTTTTGCTTAAACATTTGAGGTTTTTTCGAATCTTTATGAAAAACTGACAAAAATATTATGTAAAGCCATAAAAGACGTTGCATAATATGCAATAAAAAGCACAAGTTTATATTTAGTGGTTTATATGAAAAAATCGGAACATACCCCCTTCTTCCACAATTCATATTGAAAAGTTGTGTACATACCCCCTTCATCCATGAATTATCTTCTACAATTCACGATAGGCAGATTCTGATAAGACAGAAATATAGATCTTCATAAAAACTATTCACCAATGCCAAAAACAGAAATTGAGTGAGAATGCGACATACCCCCTTCATCCATGCATGTCTTCAAATATTTGAAAGCGTGTGTAGGTATATGTGTGGTCACAACAGAAGAGTTCTAAATGTTTAGTCTGTGACCAAACGTCAACGTTATCTCAATGACAAAAACAATTTACGACGAAGTGTTGATCATGTACACATTTGTATTGGTGTAGAATGATGGTCGGTTAACAATTTCATGTTTTGCCCATTCGTACATATTTAGATAGGTAGGGGGTCGCGAACTATATGTACATATCTATATGAATGTACGAGTATGTGTGTAGTTTGTGTAGGGTTTCGCTGTTGCGCCTTAAGTGTTGGCGCCACTTTACATAGGCGAATGATTTTAGACGACTTTAGCATAAATTAGTGGGAAATTGCGGGACCACCCATAACAGCAATAAAGGCTCAGCTTCAAGCGAAGTAGTACAAGTATAGCTAAGCCAAGCTGTGAAATATGATTCATGGAGAGATGCGTTATTTTTATGAAGTACACTGCAGTGTGCAGAAATCTTCGCATTGCTAATTGTGTGATTTGATGCCTGCTGGTTAGTAATTTATTTTCGAATATATGCGAACGCAAACCCCGCATCGTATGGCTTTTCGAAAAACGGCAGAAGCAACAAGTTATTGTTTTTCCCGCTAACAAAGCAAAGCCTCTTAATACCAAGAGGTAGCCAGGACTAAATAACCCAACAATATTATATTGACTTGCTCACAGTCCAAGTTTGAAAGATATCTAAACTCATTAAAAGTCTAATACTATAATAGGGATCACAAACATAAAAATTAAAAAAAAAAAAAAACAATTTTCAATGACAAAAAAAAATGTGGCCGATAGCTGTACTTGAACCATTAACCGCTCGACCACTACCCCCGACGCTTCCACTGGGCTATCGCTTTATGTAAAAATTGATTGTCACATAACCAATTCAAGTGGCATGAGAAATTTTGATTCGCTTATTACAGATAAATGAAGCAGGATTGGTTATATATTAGATAATTGTGCACTGCCTTAGAGGTATGCCAACAAATCCATATGCATTTCATAAATATTTATGCATATTTAGTATGGGTTTAAGCTTGGCAAATATTTATATGTAAAATTTGTTAGCCTATTAATATAATAGATTCTTTTAATCGTAGACAACATTTTCAACACAGAGTAAAATATTTTAGACCGAGCTCCATTCAAGCGTACCTACGTTCCCCTTTATCATCAAATAAATTTAAAGATTTGTTTAAAATTTTTTCCATCACAACATCACCTCACCTCATCTCGCTAAAAATATCATCATCAATTATGCCACGCTCCTGCCTGGTGCGCGAAAAAACCAGGCATACGACTAAGCAAAAAAACTTCATATGCATACATTGTCATTAATTAATAGGCGAATAAAAGTCATAGGATAATATTATAATCTCGCTTCGCTTGCTCTCTGTGCTCTACACATCACCTACACCGACTGCTGACACTTGATGTTTATCTACGGAAGTGATTATTCGTGTAATATACCGCCATATTTGGTTCATTCGCCAAATTTTTTGTCAGTAATTTATCCAAACAAAGTAAAGCAAAGTCAAGGCAGTCAGTCACATACACCCACTCAATGTGAAATGTGTAAATCACTGAAAGAGCGAAATGTGAAAAATGAAATGTTAAAATGAAGGCGAAGCGACGAGGCAGTAAATATTCATGCATACCTAAGAAGTTTGCGAAAACTGTACAATGGAACACTTTACTAGTCTGGAAAAGTACTAGTACAAAACTGTAACTTTTTTGACTGTAATCGAAGTAGCCTAAAAATGCTACTCAAAGTTGTAGGAGAAAATGGTGTTTCCGGAGCACTGACCATCTTACTTACTCTTTTTATTAAAAAAAAAAAACTCAAAAGTAGTACATCACAAGTTGGAAGAGAAGCTCGGCCAAAATCTCGTTAGAGGTTATGATAAGCTGTTGGTATATCGCCGCCATTAGTTTTTTTCAACATCTCTGAGTTGAGCCATGATTGATTTACTTAATAACTTCTAGTAAATATTTACTATTATCAAGGTATATTCTGTCTGAAATCTGGCAATCGCACCAAAATCACGCTCCTTTTTTCGACCAAAAAATTTCGAAAAACGTGTCAAACGAGATAGCTCATTTACAAAAGCAGCTAAAATTAAAAACTTGGTATCCCGGCAGACGTTGCCCCACCTTAACCCCATTTAGAGACGAAGCATACTATTATTAATAGAATACATTGGTTGAAAGTAAGCAGAACTTCGACCACGCCCACTTTTTTATAAAAGTTTACTAAGACGAAGGTAGAGTGACTGAGCATGCAACTTCTCATTTACTGATTTGAGCAGAATGGTCTAATTGGTACCTTTATCATTCCTTATACTGTTTTTGATTATTTTTTGAAAATTACTCTAGAAAAAGGTATCCATGTTTCTTTTTAGCACGTAAAATACATGACTTCTAATTTAAAGAAAAAAGGCTTACACAAAAAATATTGCGAATTCCAACCCTTCCTTTCACTGAATTTCATTCAAATCGAAGCGATAAAATTTTGAGGTGGTCCAGTTACGAATTTAATTTATGTCTTATAATTAGTTGCAGGTGAGTTGATTCTTTATTAAATAAAGGCAAATACTTCGACTTTAAAAACATTATATAAAATTATATTCGCCTAAACAGCGATCACCATGAAAACCTCATTCTGTTCATTAGTTCAAAACAACTTCATAAACTGAGACCAAACTCTAAACATCCAAGCTATTTTAATGCATAACGACTGTCGACGGCAAAATGTTTTATTGTAATAACTCTGGTAATTTATGGGTCACAATTTTTGGTTAGTTTTATTACTGTTATTTGTGTTAAATTTGAAAGTGTTGAATTTTTAATCATGAACTTTCGCAATAAAGTTTTCTCATTTAAACAAAAATAAACACAAATTCGCGAACGACTAAGCACAGTCATCTCATCAAGCTTAGACGACGCATGCACATGGGATTACCAAACTCAAACAAAAGCACATTCATACATGCTGTGTTGCTAAGTATAAACATAATATTATTATATAAGACCAAAAAATGTTTATTCACCCACCACAACAAACTTCGTAGCATGTGTCAGAGCGTCTCCACTCGTACATTTGTGGTGTTTAAAAAACACTTTTTGCCATCTCATCGTCAAATGTGGAAGTCATATTCGCAAATATATTTATATACACTCAGATATATTTACACACAAATCATAAAAAATGTGCGTGGCTGCTGTTTATGCGCAATATTTAGCGCTATAGAATCCTTGATGTGGATCGTTCTTTGGCAACAGCACCGTAAGCGTCCTAAATATACGTATGTTAATTTTTTGTACACTAATGGCTAAAAATTTATAATGGCATTTTTTTAGGGCTTATTCAAAGATATACTGTAATACTGAAAAAGGCACGATATTGCCTATTTCATTTGTCGAAGATACTTTAAAAAAACGGTCATATAAAAGTTCGGCCATGAGTGCCAAATTTTGTTATGATATTTTAAGCGGTTCTTGACTTATGATGACTAATTTATTTTCGCTGCGCCAGTATAAACAGATATGCGTTTTTTATTGTTTGTTCAGGAAAGCAAAAAAACTGGTTTACGGCTATCGCTGGGCGCTATTTTACCCTTTTTTTGGGATATCTTGAGCTAATTGTGTTTCGATGGTCTGTGGCATTAGTTTCTTATTTTTTGACAGACTTGGCCGTTTTAAGGATTTGTTTTTCAGCGCACCTATATATCTCGGCACAAAAACAACAAAGCGCCTGGAAAAGACGGGCAACCCGCCGAGCTGTTCAAAGACGGAGGCGAAGAGCTGGTAAAAAGCATGCATCAGCTCTTATCAAGAATATGTTCAGACGAGTACATGCCTCCGGATTGAAATTTAAGTGTGCTCTGCCCAATCCACAATAAAGGCGATCCCCCTGACCGCACCAACTACCGTGGGATCAGTCTTCTTAATATCGCATACAAGGTTCTCTCTAGCGTATTGTGTGAAAGACTGAAGCCCATCGTAGACAAACTAATTGAACCTTACCAGTGTGGCTTTAGGCCTGGTCTACCATCGACCAGATTTTCACCATACGTCAAATCCTGGAGAAGACCCATGATAAAAGAATCGACACACACCATCTCTTTGTCGATTTCAAAGCCGCTTTTGACAGCGCAAAAAGGAGTTGCCTGTATGCCGCCATGTCCGTGAGAATCGGGAAGGATCTCTCTGAGCCATATGCTGCATAAGATAATTCGATCAGCAGAGCTAAGCCGCAATGCAAAGAGCGTGCAATTGCTGGCGTATGCTGATGATATTGATATCATTGGCCTTAACAACCGCGCCGTAGCGCTGCCTTCTCTGGACTGGATAAGGAAGCGAGTGGGCCTTGCGGTGAAAGAAAGAATCGGAGCACATGCGCCTTGGCTGCCAAGTCACGAGCTTTACGCAAACTTGACCATAGCTCGGCAGATTAAAGCCCAAAGGCTCCGCTGGTTGGAACATGTTATGCGAATGGACAAAGAAGCTCCAGCACAGTCGGTTTTTCCTATCTACACCCGAATTCGGCAGCAGAGGAAGAGGGAGGCATCGACTGAGATGGAAACAACAAGTGGAGGATGACTTGAACTCCCTTGGGGTTTCCCTTTGGCGAGAGTTATCGATAAAAAGGAATGACTGGCATGCTCAATAAATGACGCAAGCCAAGATTACTTAAAAGCCCTATATATCAGAATTTGTTTGAAGAATGCTCTATTTACCACTTTTTTTCAATAACGACCTATTGAATGAGTTTAAAAAACGCCGTGTTCCAATGAAAATTCAATACATCTTAAGATGAGATAGAGCGTTTTCGAGTAAAAGCGTTTTTGAAAAACAACATCTGAAATAGAGCATTCTCCCCTGACACAACAAAACCAAGTAAGTAGTTGGGAAAATAACTGAGACTTACTTAGTTTTGCATTTGTTACGGGAAAGCTACATACTTGGTTTTGTTGTGTCACGGGAGCATTATAGTGCGACTAAAACTGGGACCGGAAGAAATGAAAGTGAGGGTGTATTGATTGGTAAGTGCGATCATAGCGCTCTCGAAAGTGCAGCAACAATTTCATTGCTCGAGAGGCCAAGCAAAGACCGCAATAGTCTGTGTGATCAGGGCCCGCCGGAACTGGAAGTATAATAGATGAGTTTTTTTCTTAAGTTATCCAGATCCTCCCTTCGAGCACAGATTATGAAAATATGACGATGTAGAGAAGATATGCAAAAAAAAGGTTTGACTTTTGCAAAAACTGAGAGCACTACTCCAAAAACTGCGATTTTTTAAAATATTTTATGATGGATTTAGAATACAGAATACTATTTCCTTTTTTTAATGCAAAAAAGTTGGTAATGCAAAGTGTAAGTGCGGGGTAATTACAAATCGCGCGTTTTCTTGTTTTAAATTTGGAAATGGCATGTTGGCTTTTTACAAAAAAAAAACACCGAGTCACCTTAAGAAAAAAGATTGTCAAAAGTCAACGGTATGTTGTAGGTACTTAAAACTTGCACTTTGTCAGACTAAAATTAACTGCTCTATAAAATTGCATACTCGAAATATCTATCTTTCTTATTTTTAAATGTCTCTAACACCATGGGGCGTATGAGTAACAAAAAATGCGCTTTCAATTGCATTTCGCAAGAGTCAGCGGACAGATATTAAAAAGTAAAGCATGGAGGTGGTGGAGGTTTTAATCCTGTTTCAGAATATATAGCCTTTTCCAATAAGTGACAAAAAATGAATTTTTCCAAAGTACTTAAAAAAACGAGGCTATATCGCAGTTTTCTCAAAAACGGCTCTGGCGATTATTTTAGTTTTTGCGTGGCACATCTTTATTTAGCTTACTAGCTGACCTGGCAGACGATGTCCTGCCACAAATTTTTTTCCCTGCATGTTTCTCTAACCCGATACCTATATCTATTTTAATCCATATCCCTATCTCCTTCGTATAGGAGGAACCACGCCCCCTTCTTCGTTATACCCATCGTTAAATACTTCCAGAGATTTGGACAACGAAAAATTCCATTTGTACGGGAGTTTCCACGCCCCCTTTTTCGTTATCCCCAATTTTTATGGAGGTGGTAGGGATGTGTAGCGGTTAAGTGTTCGGCCTTCTACACCAAGTCGTGGCGGGTCAATGCCCGACAAAAGTAACATCAACAATTATTAATAAACAAATTTTCTTTTCCCTTCTGCCACTTCAAAAATTATGATAGAAGCCAGATTTGCAATATAAACATTAGACTGGGTCAAAAAAAGTTGTATGTAATGAAAAAGCGTGCCTCATCGCCGTTTTTCATTTTCGTAAAAAGCTTCTATGTATATAAATATATCTTTCACCCAAAAGTCGTACAGCCAACTTTTAACCCAGTACTTGCAGGGAATTGAACCCTTTATAAAAAAGATCTTTTAAACTATTTTTAATGTGACAATTGTAAAGTTTTTTGAGGTCGAAAATTTATTAATTTCTGAAACCTATAAGGTTTTGAGAAGAGTTGTATGAGACCTTGACACAATTTTTTTTATAAAAGCTTTGACAAAATAATTTTATTGAAGCAAAAATTGGTGGAAATCCCAAAGAACGACTGTATGTACACTTTTATCCGTCAATTTAAATATAATATATTTTGATATTACCACTAGTGTACCATTCCCACGAATGGTATTATTCGCAATTTTTGGGCAATGAATTTGTGTTTATGATGCGTTGCAAAATAGTTGTACATCATACTTTCGTTTGGCGTTTATGACATAAACAAAAATACATACACACACACACACAAACTCACATAAACCCATCTATCTACACAAGTTGTTGTCGTTTCATCACATATATACGTCATTGACAAGGCAAATATGAGTATTTTGTCATGCATACATAAATTAGTATGTATGCACAATATGTATCAATAAAAATGTAAATTTTATGCAGACAACACACATTGGCTCAAGACGCCTCTGGAGACTGCTGTTATCACTCACTTACAGCATATACTGCTCTTGAGCGCCTTCAAATATGCAATGATTTTTATTTAAAATTTACAACTACTTTAATGGGAGCATGCGTGTGGGTACGGTGGTATAGTTAATATTATAAAAGGAAATCGAAAACTACTCTGCAAATAAAATTAAAGAAAAAAAAAACTTTTTTAAAAATAAGCTTTTATTATTGGTTTATAAAATTAACTAAAAAGTAAATAAAATTAAAGAAAAAAAAACTTTTTAAAAAATAAGCTTTTATTATTGGTTTATAAAATTAACTAAAAAGTGAAAAATAAATTGACTGTAAAGGAATATAACACTTTATAAGTTCATTGTAGTAACCTTTAAAGATAATTTGGCTTCTTCGTCTGCCACAAAATAATTCCATATTGTACATAATTATATATTTCTAACATTAAAACTTTACACCTAAACTATTAAATCTTCCAGTATATATCAGAATCCTAATTTTATTAATAATAAAAGCGTGTTAAATTTTGATGGTATAATTAAGAACATTTAGGACCTTCTTTTCTATTTGATGGTATAATTAAGAACATTCAGGACCTTTTTTTATTTTGTGGCAGACGAAGAAGCCAAATTATCTTTAAAGGTTACAATGAACTTATAAAGTGTTATATTCCTTTACAGTCAATTTATTTTTCACTTTTTAGTTAATTTTATAAACCAATAATAAAAGCTTATTTTTAAAAAAGTTTTTTTTTCTTTCATTTTATTTTTTACTTTTTAGTTCGGTTTATCAACAAGAGGCAATAATGTCGCAGCGACATCAATCGGCTGCTAGCAGCAACAGAAACCATAGAATCTTTTACAATAAAGCCGCGTGGTTAATAAAGTTACTTTTGGGATATTGGAATAAAGACTAAACTAAACGATAAATGGGATTTTTGAAATTAAGCTAATTTTTTTATTTACTGTTAGCGAAGCCTGAACGATAACGATTTATAATATTGCATTGTCATCGGGGTTATACATGGGTGCAGAATTTCAGATCAATCGGACACCGGGAAGTGTATCAAATTTAGCTTGCAAGATTTGATTACAGACAGCCGTCATGTGAAACTAAAAATAAAAGCTTATAATTAATTAGAACTGCGTTTCAATAATAATTAGCTGTTTCCTTTTTTCTTCAATTTAATAATTCAAAATCAACAGAGCCAACTTTTTATGCATAATTGCTCAAAAGAGTGAAGGAATTAGCCGATTGTTGCATTCTTCAGCGCCATCTGCATATCAATAGACAATGCTCATAAGAGTAAAGGAATTCGCCGCGTGGTAAGTAAAGGTACTTTTGGAATACACCACGCGGCGAATTCCAATCTTCTTTCTATGGCAATAGGGAAAAACGACTAAACTTGGGTGATGATTGGATTTTTGCAAATAAAGCAATATTTTAGATTTTTTGTATAATGCATTGTCAGTAAAACCTGATCGATGGTAAAAATTTCAAAACCCCAGCTCAACGGGGAGTTAGTTCAAAATCGAAAGCAAAATCTCTGTAAATTAAATTTTTCAAATATCTCTACCCATGCGCCACCTATCGGAATTATTTTTTTATTATAGTGCATTGGGGTATAAAACTAAGCGATGATGAAAATTTCAAGATCCTACCTCAACGGGAAGTTCATTGAAAAACGAATTAATCGACACTGAAAACAGACCTTCGTAATTCTCAAATAAAGCGACTCACGCGCCACCTAGCGGGTCCAATTTTTTTTTTAACATTTAGAAATTAATTAAGTAACACACACGTAAAATATTAGCCAAATCGGTCCATAATTACGATTTTGAGTTTTTATTACCGCTATCTCAGCCCCACCTACCGGAATTTTTTTTTACAAAAATATTTCTTTTCATGGTAGTAATACATGTTACGAATTTCAGCTAAATCGGACCATAAATGCGAATTTTGAAAATATAGCGACCCACGCGCCACCTATCGAAATTTTTTTTTATAATATTGCATTGTCATCAGGGTTATACATGGGTGCAGAATTTCAAATCAATCGGACAGCCGTCAGGTGAAACTAAATAAAAGCTTATAAAAAGTCTGCGATTGATCTCTAAAGAAGTTTGTCCGGGATTAATTCCTTTTTGGAGCAACTTATAGGGGTGTAAGTAAATTAAAGTTTTTGTATCATCCTGCCAGGAGTTAGCTAGGATAGAAAAGAGATTCATCCTTTTGCACCCATTCGGGTATCATCATCATCCTCCTCCCTAACTACTATTGGAGCATAGGGCCGCATTTGCCTTTTCGACTCAAACCGGACACATCCTAAACTGATGGCATTTTCTACAGGGAACTCTGGAGATTTCCTACTGTGTAATTTAAGTTTATTAACATTGACTGGTTTTGATTAACTACAACATCGTTTGCCAAATTATAAAAATGTAATTCCAGGCAAATGTAATCTTTATACAAAGCGAAAAGGTGGAAAGTGTAATAATAGCATAGTGGTAACACTAAAGCAAAAAAAAACTCATTCATGCGTCACACACACACTTTCATTTTTTGAAGCAAATATTCTTCGTAAAAACCTCACTTTGTGTTTATTCTAAGAAGTAGGACAATCACATGCCAAAAAGTGTTAACCTACAAATAAATTCAATCTAAATTTTAGCGTTCTTGAATCATTTGATGAAATTTGTTTATTTTAATTTGGTCACATTTAAAAATAATATTTTTAGAAGTGAGAAAAGTAACATAGCTCATTCTGAAAATAGAGCAAACATTAGGTATTGATGAGAAAATAAGCCTTGCAAAAAATTAGCGCTCTAACTAACCCTTAGGGGTGGCTATTTTTTTTCGACCTTTCCCATACATTTTGTATGGGGAAAAAATGGCATTTTTTTTTCAAAGTGAATTTTCTTTTAATTTTTGAAACTTTTTTGAAAATATTTTTGCATACCCTTAAAGTTGAAACTTTGAAGCTTCCAAAAGGGTATGCCGTGTGCGATTATCTTAACTATTAAAATGATTACAGCCATTTAAAATTTACTAGATTTTATACGTGTTTCTGTGTATGTTCCTTAGAAATTTTCAGGTCCCTACCTTGAAACCTTTTAGAGATATTTAGCATGAAAAGCTTAGCTTTTGTGGAGATGTCACGCCTTCTCCTAAAAAATTGTTTGTACACAATGTTTGATGAAAGTTTGCGAGGAGTCTTGGCACCACTACATCACCGTTTATTTGATATATATATCGTACTAACACATTCAAGAGTCGCATGTTGTTCACATTTCATCAATATCTCGGAAACGTCCAGGTCACATGTGGTTCACATTTAGGTCACATTTGTTCGGACATTGGACCAAGTACCACTTCCTTTTAAATACTAACTAACACATTTCTAAATGGGACTTGAAACAAATTTCTGTTAAAACTCGCATTGATACCTTGATGCACTAACCAAAAAAATTCATGTTTCCAAAGAAAAAGTACATGGATTTTAAGAATTGTGCATTAAAACCTCTCCAAAGAACTTTTTTATAAAAATTTAAGAATATTTCTTATAAGATAAGTACTTGTTCTTAAAATATGTAAAAAAATCCCCAGAAAGCATGAACTTATTCATAAATTTGTAAAATAGTTTTCTTAAAAGCTATGTACATATGTATGTTTCCTTTTTAAGAAATATCAGCTTGAACTTCTATTAAACTTTTTTCTTAAAAAACATGTGCGTTTTGGTTTAGTTTACCTATATCGAAGAAATACCTTCTAGGGTCACAGCTGGGCCATCATGACACAAGATTTTTATATATTAGATTGTAACAGGACATGTCTGTACATTAGGCTGTCCCGTCCAGGTATGAGAAAAATTTCTTTTTGAGATATGATATCGCAAAAGGTGTAAAAATTTGCGTAATTGAATACAGAGTTATATGTATTTATGTATGTTAAGGTAAATTTTAAATAAATAAGCGAATTTCAATTTCTAAAAGCCAGATTAGTTGATAATAGTGCGTTTTGCAACAAAAGCAATACTTGTACTCTCTCTCAAGTTTTAGTTGTTTTTAATTTTTAAAAGCCATTTCGTAATCTGCTATCAAACTCGCAGGTTTTAAGGGGTATTGCGATAGGAAAAGAATAAAAAATTGTTCGACTCACCCTATTAGTGTGTCACGAAATACTTTTTTGAGCGTTTTCTCTGTATTCTGTATTCAATTACCCAAATTTTGACAGCTTGTGCCTTTCGTATCTCAAAAAGAAATATGTCTCAAACCTCATACCTCGACGGGACACCCTACTGTACATTGAAAATATTGAAAAAAATTGGTCTGTTCAATGATTATAAAGCCAAAATAATCCAAATCAACCATTCTTTTTTTCATCTGTCTGTATGTTTGTGTTCGTATCGCTCGAAAGCTGCTGAATGGAATTAAACTAAGTTTTGACCTGTGCATTAAGCTCAACTTAAAACTTACGATATGCCTTATTTCGATAACTCGACCGGTTTCGGAGTTATCGACCAATGTGTGGACTAAATGTGACCAAAAATGTGTTAGCGCGATAGGGATATCGAACGAAAGGTGCTACCGAGTGCTTTCATATGCAATGTGATTAATTTAAATATCTCAGCTGGTTTCGGAGATATATCCTAAAATATGAGACGGAAAAACAGAAGGGAGGGAGGTTCGCGTAGGTCTACCGTTGGGCGAGATAACATCTTCCGGGTCTAAAAGTGAGAGATAAAGACATAAACAAAGCATAAACAAACTTGGGAACAGAGGCCTTTAATCAATATTTTTAAATACTTTAAGCAAAACCAAATGCAGAAATCAATTAGACTTCATTTATTATTCAACAGAATTTATGAGCTAAACTTGTAACATATCACGCAACTAGCCACATTCACATCAATCAAGGATCATAATTATGTACTTTTTTGTCTCACACCCGCACGTACATACTCCATAGCAAGTTTGCTTAATTATAAAATGTGTGCATATACAACACCATTTAAATATTTTATTTATGAAATTAGCTCCCAGCACAATTTCTGTTTGTTGTTATTTTAATAGAATTATTTGTCACACTTTTGCTGTTCACAACAAATTGCCGACATGGGCTACTCTATTACACCTAAGAGTACATAACACACTGCCATATACATAGGCACATGGGTACATATGTATGTACGTTTGCCTCTATTAAGTTTAACCAGCTGGGTCATTTACTAATCGCCTAAAACATTCACCATGACCAACACGATAAAATCGTGATAAATTGAAATTACTGACATATGGGGCGGTATGTATGTTTGTGGTAGCTTGGCCAATGAATGATGCCAGCTACTATGACAATGCGCCAACAACAACACCGCATCATCATCATCATCATCATCATCATCATCATTATTCGCATCATCATCCGCATATTTATTATTGTTGCAACTTTGCACTCAAAATTTTAATGCGAATTTTATTGAAGCTGACAAATGCCAGGCGCCGTTCACTCATTCACTACTTTTCGCTGGTTTTTTTTTATTTTCTTGGACAACGATTATTAATGGAGTTTTATGCATAATATAGACATACAAAGAACGCACTGAAGCTTGCACTAAAATGCATTGTTGCGGGAAAAGAAATGAATTTGCTTTAGTGTTGATCAATTACGGTAAATGGGTCGCTAGGGCTTTTAAAAAAAAAAAAACGTACTTTTTTGCTAGCAGGATTGATATTTCTACTTCCTTATATGCTTGTTTTTAATGAAATGGTATAATTTCCTTGGTCCGTTGCCGTAAGTTTCTTAGCACAAGAAACTGTATATGTTACGAAAAATATCCTTAATTTAAAGGCATTTTCCTCAATTTATGTTCTATGTTGTCATTTACTCAAAGAACTGAATGCCCCAGTGAAAGTAAGCGTGTCCGCATACGGAGCGAATCGTCATAGACGCGTATTAGACGCTACATTCGATTTTTGTACGCTTTGTTGCTGAACACATATATTTGCATGAAGATCTGCACACGAGTCGGCAGCTGCACGAAAGTGGCAAAGCATAAAAGCTACATGCTGCTCAGCGTATGACAATGCTGGTCGCCAGTCGTCGTTCGCTTAGAAAAGAGAAAGAATAAGCATTTGTTTACATTTTTCATTTGCGATTTTTGTGTGCCGTGGCTTTGCTTTCTTTTTTTTCAATTAAATTAATTGTTTATTTTTAAACAAAAAAATTGAAATTTTTGAAAATTTGCAGAATCGGAGAAAAGATGTACGTCCATTACTGTGAAACGTGTTAATTAATTAATATTGCAATTTTGACAGTTCTTTGTGTGCTTTTTTTTCTGCAGCGTCGTGTGCAGATCTTGAGACGCAGGGAAATTCATCATCAGTGAAATGACAAGTACGCGTCTATGACGATCCGCCTCGTCTGCGGACTGCCTTAGAGTTTGCTTAAAACGAGGAGACAATGGCATAGCCACCTGAGCGGAGTTCGATTTTCAGTGAAGGCAATATAAAAACTCTGGAAAATTTATTTATTATTTTCGTCTCGACTTAGAACGGGGCCCGGCACAATTGGAAGTAAGGGTGTATTAGAGAAAGAGCTGACATCGGACTAAAAAAAAATATGTTATATCTTTTTCCTCTTCACTCACTCGCTAGTACCGAAAACACAGCTTATGTTGTTGAGTCGTTGCTTGCAAGTGAGTGAATGAGCGTAACCAACTACATTCATTGATTGGTCAGTGTGTTCATAGCGCCCTCCCAAGCGCAGCAACAGTTTCATTCTTCGAGAGGTAAAGTAAAGAGCGTAATAATCTGTGCGAATTTGGTTTCCAGATTTTCGGACAATTGTCCCACTACGTGCCTAGGCCTGATTTAGAAGGATATTTATTATTGTTAAGTCTCCCCACGGGCTTACCCGATTGAAGGCTTTGTTTCAGTCAAAATATTTGCGGAACAATCGGTGTAGTATTAGAAGGTGGTAGTACTAAAGCATCCCGTATTCATTCCGTAACACTCCCTTAAACCTAAGGTTTTGAAGTCATGCGTGCCCAAGCATACAGACAGGCAGATAAAAGTTCTACACCAGTGAACAAAAGGTTCGGTTTTAACTACCAAATCCCCCCTTCTGCGCCTGAAATCAACCTTGGAGTTTTCGCGAGAAAAGGTCTTTATTTCATAAAATGATTAGAAAAATGCAGTAATCCAATACAGTGGGAAATAAGCTGACAGCTGTTTCAAAGACTACAAAAACTTCTATTTAGGCTGTTTTCTCTGGAGAGGGATTTGAATTTACTGCGCCGTTTTAGTGCACCTATGTGATTTGTTGTTTTACCTTTCTATGCCATCTTCATCATAAATTTCACTTCGAAATAGAAAATAATTTGTACGTTACGTTGTATGAAGTGTACAAATAGTTCAAGGCCGTCCTTTTGGGAGAGGGTACACTGATAAAAATGTTTTCCTAAAAGTAAGGAAACCTCCATACAAATTCAAGTTAATGAAGGGAACAATGTTGCACCAAGGCCGCACTGCCTTAAAAGAAAGAAGTTGTTATACTTAAATTTACTTTAAAGTAGGGTTTGTACATAAATGGTAGTTAAGTAATTTTAAACTTAAAAAAAATTATTTTACACAGTTCTTATATTGCCTTCAACAAACTCAGATGTCTACCATGAAGCTATTGAATACTTACGCTTGACAGCGTCTAATTACACCTTTGTTCTGTTTATGGAATTTCACCACTCCTACTCACGTTGCCTCCCAACATAAGGAAATATTGACTTATTTTGAATTTTTACGATAGTTGTATACTTAATATGTAATAAAATTCTTTAAAAATTACGCGAGCAGAACGTTTTTTTGGGGCGACAGCGAAAATAAGTAAATATGGTCCTAAATTAAGTTAAACACTGCCTTGATATCACTGAAAAAAATGTCTTCAGCATAAGGAAATATTTACTTATTTTGAACTTAAGGACAGTTTTATACTTAATAAACCTGTAAATTGATTGAAACTAGTAAAAATGTCTTTAATACTGAAATGAGTACATTGATTTACTTATGGCAAGTAGAAATGTTCTTTTAAACTAAGAAGATTTGTCCCTAAAAAAGAGTTTTTTCCTTTAAAATAGGAAAAATATTTTTTTTTTTTTTAATCCAATTAGTACATTTCCTCAATTTTAGGACAATTATTTTTATCAGTGTACCTTTACTTTATTTTATTTATTACAACAACAGCAACAACAACTTATGTTAGCCTCGGGTACTTTAGTTTTTAGTATTTATCAGAACTAAACACTTTGTTAGATGAGAACGAGTGAAAATCATCAAGTTAATGCATGCTCGGAATGCATATTTTTTGCTAGAAGCTCCGACTATTGGAAATAGCACAGCCATGACAGCTAGGATCAATATTTATACCCGGACTACTTCGGATATTTTTTAAAAGGACACTGTTACCCTACATATAGGGTAAAATCTCTATACTGAAATAATTTTCAATTTGGCCCTGACTGTAAAATAATTATGGTAAGTCTATAGCATTTGCTAGAGCCTGCCTGGTTTTTCCGAAGACAGAAAGTTCTCTCAAGGGCCTAGGCCGGCCATAGTATATAAATAATTTATCATACAGTCTATACAGGCCTTTAATAAGTTGTATGGTACATTGTCCCATTTTTATACCCAGCGTACTAGTACTAGTACAAGGGTATTATAATTGTGTCCACATAACGGTACTACGTAACGGCACAAAATAATCGAGATGGATATGGAGTTCCATATATGAAAGTTCTTAGGTTGAAATGAGGAGTTGATTAAGGCATGTCCGTCCGTGTACACGATAACTTGAGTAAAAATCAAGGAGTGAAACCGAAACCGTAACCGATTAAAACCGATTCATTTTTCGAAACCGAAACCGTAACCGATTAAAACCGAATCATTTTTCAAAACCGAAACCGTAACCTTTATTTTGATCTTAAGAAGAACGAAACCGAAACCATTTCAAAAGTCGAAACCGGTTCCAAACGGTTTTGAATTTTTTTAGTGTCAAACAAGTACCCTGAAAAATTTTCATGGAAGATTTTCGAGTGAGGTTACATTTTGACCTGAGTATCAAAATTCTAAAAGAAGAAGTTTGACTATAGTTGAATGAAGCCATAGAAAAGAATTTATGTTTTTGACGATTTTCATATTTTATTTAGTTTTCATTCTAATCTATCTATCTAATAACTTTAAACGAGCTAAACTTTTATATTTGTATATTTGTATATTTGTAGGTCCGGTACTATCTCTACCGTTTGACCGAATGGGATGAAATTTGACACATAGATAGTATGATTTATTCTAAGACTATACACTTTGGGGTTGCCACTTGGGGTGGTTTACAAGGTTGCCACCTATTTAATTTTTATTTATTTATGGAGCTAGATATGCCAATATGGGTATCAAATGAAAGGAATTTCGGTGACATACCAACTAAAATATTTTCAAGTAGGTTTGTCTCCTAGGGTTGCCACCTTACCGGAGTATATTTGTATATTTGTAGGTCCGCTACTATCTCGAGAACCTCTTGACCATTTGGGATGAAATTTGGCATATAGATAGTATGATTGATTCTAAGACTATACACTTTGGGGGTGTCACTTGGGGCGGTTTACAGGGTTGCCACTTATTTCAATTTTTTTTTATTTATGGAACTAGAATATGCCAATATGGGTATCAAATGAAAGGAATTACCCCAGACTTACCAACTAAAATATTTTCAAGTAGGGTTGTCCGCAAAAAGTCCATTACGGCTACGAAAATTACAAAATTTTAATAATTTACTAAAAAAAGTGAGCAATTTTCTTCAGCGAGGTTCCATTTCTACCCATGTTGAAGGAGCTAATTACACAGGGCAACAAAATTGACCAAAGTTGAAATACCTGGGAAGTAATAGCATTTTTCTGGTAGATATCGGTGAATTAAGAAGAACTGTGTACAAGAAATTTGCCGGACATCTCCAAAATCTTGAGTAAGTTGACCTCTTACCGGTTTTTCATATCTTCGAAAACTTATGAGCCATACCTATTAGAGTGGTTCAAAAATTTTTGTTTTTAGAAAATCTAAAACGCTACCCCGAAATATGGTTCCTTGTGACAAAAAAAGAGGCTGCTATTTTTTTTTATTTTTAAGGTGCTTTAGAGGTCGCGCTACTCGTTTTATAAAAAAAGGAGATGCTTGCAAATTTAATTTACTTTTAACATATTTAAGTGCAGTAAAATTTGGGTTTTTGTGTGTTATTATTCTGTTTTCATTGGCGAATATTCCTGCAATTCAATAGCCTTCTGAGTAGAAAGGGTTCAACTCCTGAAAGTATGTTTCGAAATTAAAAACGGTGCAACTAAAACGCCTACACTGACCCCATTTCGTATTGGTTTTTTGGATATATTTCGCATCTAGAAGGTTTATGACATCGCTGATTATGAATCCGATGTCAGTCTTTTTAAATTCAAAATGGCGGGTCTAATATGGCGGTGATTTTTTTGAAAAGTAATTGGATTTTATTGAAACTTGGTACTCGGGGGTTTATGCGTTGTCTGATTACGAATCCGATATCGTTTTTTTTTTTTTTTTTAATTCAAAATGGTGGATCCAATATGGCGGTGCATTTTTGAAAACTAATTCGACTGTGTGAAACTCGTCACTGATGGATTTATGACATCGATTTATACGAACTAGTATCGCTTGTGATCGAAAATTCGACCAATAAAAAATTTAGGAATCCGATGTCAATAAATACGCCACATGAAAACCTTTAGGAACCTCCTGTGAGCGAACCGTTTGACCGATTGGAATGAAATATGCAACGATGAAAAGAAAATTAAAAAAACTGAGGTATAGGCGGTATATTTTCAGGGGCGTCTCCGAAATTTAAGGATGGGGGTACGGGACTAGCGACCCCACGACCTCTAAAGTTTTTATTTGTCGAATTTTCGATCACAAGCGATACTAGTTCATATAAATCGATGTCATAAATCCATCAGTGACGAGTTTAACACAGTGGAATTAGTTTTCAAAAATGCACCGCCAAATTGGATCCACCATTTTGAATTTAAAAAAACCGATATCGGATTCGTAATCAGACAACTCATAAACCACCGAGTACCAAGTTTCAATAAAATCAAATTAGTTCTCAAAAAAAATCACCGCCATATTGGACCCGCCATTTTGAATTAAAAAAACTGACATCGGATTCATAATCAGCGATGTCATAAACCTTCTAGATGCGAAAAATATCCAAAAAACCAATGCGCAATGAGATCAGTGTAGGCGTTTTAGTTGCACCGTTTTCTATTTCGAAACATACTTTCAAGAGTTAAACCCCTTCTACTCATCCAAGAAGGCTATTGAATTGCAGGAATATTCGACAATGAAAACAGAATAACAACACACAAAAACCCAAATTTTTACTGCACTTAAACATGTTAAAATGAAATTAAAATTGCAAGTATCTCATTTTTTTTTTATAAAAACGAGTAGCGCGGCCTCTAAACCACCTTTAAAAAAAAGAAATAGCAGCCTCTTTTTTTGTCATACGGAACAATAATTGGGGGTAGCGTTTTAGAATTTCCAAAAAGTCCATATTTGTGAACCACTCTAATACCTATATCTTAGGTATTATTGACCCGATTTTTATATTTTTCTCGATTTCGATAGAAGAGATATAGACCTTTCTTACGATATATATATGAACCGGAAAGTAGTGGTGAAATCGGTAGTATTGAAATCACCTAAGATGCAGCCTCATAAGTATTTGAAGGTATGACCTCTAACTCGGGATTTTCGAAGTGTCCGGCAAATTTCTTGTACGCAGTTTTCTTCCCAGATATTTTTTCGTGTTCCACTGTGTTATTGTTGGAAGTTTTCGAATTATCGAGTTATATCGAATTATGATTTGGTATTTCGATGCATATTTATATTCACAGTCATTTTTGGTATTGCGCAGCTCTTATTTCTGATTTTGATTTTACCATGGCCAGCTCTGGTTGTCAGGGTACTTGAGTTTTTAGTAGTAAAATTTATTGTGTTCGTGTTTTTATTTGAAAACTGAAACCGGAACGAAACCGTAACCGAAACCATAATTAATGTTGAAGAACGAAACCGTAACCGAAACCGAAACACTTTACAAAACCGAAACCGGAACGTTAGGTATGGACATTATTCGGCAAGGGATATAGCTAAGATAGTATAATTTGGTAGGTAAATCATCCTAGTCATTTTATGGTGATTTTCTGTTAAACTTTAAAAGTGGGAGCATTTTTGAAAATTCGAGTGGTCATAACTTTAAAGTTGATTATAGTAGAATGATCAAATTTGGCAGGCTGCCTGTTGGTATAGGAAATATTCATAGCGAAATTGGTAAAAATCGTTGAGTATTAAATGTTCCATTTAACCGAACTTGGTCTTCATTACTTGCTTTGTTTGATCGTTTGATCTCAAATGTACTATCAACTAAAAATCAATTTGATTTTTTATTTGTTATTTGTTTCCTCAACCAACAAATCACAAAAAAAAAGTATCGTTGATTTAGTTGAAGATTCAAATCTCAAATAAAAAAAATTTCTAATAGAAAATAAATGCTATCCTTGGATTCGTGATTCAACCAAATAAAATCACTCAACCCTAACCATACCTATATTTCCTTGTTAGGCCCATGATATTGTAAGATAAAGTCTAGCCAGAACCCTTTATATAAAGCAACAGTCGAATTAGGATGATTTTCAAACAAGAAATATCCCTGAATACAAGAACTCGAATGATTTGAACCTGGAAGATTTTTACAACATACATATATCGCATAACTATTAAATATAATTTGCGCTTACTTTTATTTGATTCTTGATTGCTTTCATATGTTTAAATAAGCCGCCGATATTGTTTTGGTTGCCTCCAACTCAAAACTTTTTGACTTTGATTTCAATTTTGATTTTACGCTCGGTTGTGCACTTTAAATAAATGAATTGCTTTATATGTAAGTAACTACAATATAGGTTCTTGTCAAATTTGTAGCAGCTTATTATTAAGTGTTTTTTAGCGCTTTGGTGACAAGTCGTGTTTTTTGCACTGTGCCTTTTACGGTATTGTGGTTTGTTGTTGTGTATTGCTTCACTTTTTTATTTTCACTAAATATTTATTTTTTGCTTTCTTTTCTCTGCTTTGGGTTTTGAAAAAATTTTTTTGTTTTTTTTTATTATTTTTTCCCCCCACTTAAGTCGTTTGTTATTTTCCTCTCGAGTGGCCCAAATTTGTTTTATTTAACACACACACCACTCACACGCACAATATGTCAACAGCACTTTCAGCTACTTTGGCGCGTGTTTATTTTTAGGCACACACAAACGCAATCACAGAAAGTGAAAATATACGCGCCGCGCCCCAAAAACCATCAACGTCAACGTCACCAGCTCGCTCGCGGCTCACACCTATGTGTTTACTAGAAGCACTTACGAACACGCACACGAATCACGGACATATAATTTAGCTGCACGACGCACGCACTCACGCATACACTCGATTAACCAAACTGTGAATAGGTGTGCGATGTGATTTTTTTTAATATTTTTTTTGTATGGCTCTATGTGAAATCTCAAGTATTTAGCGTAAAGTGATTTCAATTTCCTTTTGTTATCACCAAATTAAACTATCGCACCTGTACAAGTGTGTTTGTTGTTGGGTGTTTTGACAACTTTTTTACAGCACCAAAGGTGCTATCACTTTGTGGCATGATTGAGTGATAGAGCTTGGACAGCGCTTTTGGCATGTTGCATAGCTGGAACTTGTTGGCAAGGATTTCTCTATTTACTTTTCATTCAAATCACTTTAATGTATGCTTTATTAAATTTTCTTTGGAAATTTCTGCACTTTCATTTTCACACACCGCACACAACACTTTTCACCACGGACGTTTCAATGTTCCGTCTGTTGTTCGGAGTCACTTGAAATAAAAATCGCGAACCGTTTTGTTACCGTAACGCATACGCACGTTGTAACTGAGACGAACCACGAATAAGAACTGAGATGCACGAATCTCCCAGCAGATACTTTCTGTGATATCAACACACATATTTCATTGACGGAGCGGCAACACACGACACAGCACGAGACTGGTGATGAACAGCTGCGCACGACGACAGAGCATGAGAAAATGTGTAGCAACAAAAGCGAAATGGAAAAATATAAACATAATTTCAGAAAAGGCAACAGGCTGAGTTGCATGATATGAATATAGCAACGGCAACAATTAGTAAAAGTAGCACAGTAGCTAAAGCGGCATTAGCACCGTGAGCAACATCAAAGAGCGCGCCAGCAGCTAGCAACATTTCGCCTAACAACCACAATGACCAACCAACTCGGCACACTCACGATATTGCTGAAGGCTGCATGGGTGGGTGGGTGAGCGCTTATCTCGTTTCAGCTAAGAGGGTGTGTATGCGTGTTGAGGGCAATATTTGTTGTGTTCGTGTTTTCTGTTTCAAGTTCGTTTTTGCTCAATTTTCACTGTCATCATTTTGCTGCTCGCACAACACATGACCAGCATCAAACTTTGTTGTATTGTGCGCGTGGCATGCAACATTTACAAACATACACACATCCATAAATATAAACCATTACGAAGTGCTCGTCTCTTTTTTGGGGTGCGTGTGCTCTATGTGGCACTATCATAAGATAGCAACACTGTTGCTGCAACAAAACACACTCCATATATGGATAAACTCATGTTGCTGCAACATGTTGTGTGGAACGTATGCAATACAAAGTTTACTAATACAAAGTTTGTTGTGAGCGCAGGACGTAGGAACAGTTAAGTTAACAGTTAAAGGTCACTATAGCATAAGTATTTACGACGACACGTGTGCTATTTACTTGAAAAGTATGTTGATGAAGAGCAAAGCTCTTAATTGAAACAATGCACCGCTGTATGCTTAAATGGGTGTACTTAAATTTCTATTTACATAAAATGACATGGATTAAGTAAATCCGCCTGCCAGTCAGTCTTTCTATATCTCTGTGATGCGAAAAGCACAAACAAAAATTGGGCAGAGGTTCAAAAATTATTTTCACGTTTTTAGTCATATGGCCTAATTTGCATGTCTATCTACCTATATCACTGTCATTGTAAGTTCATCTCCGGAATCGCTAAACAACTGAATTTTTATAACAATGCTAGCTGACCCACAGACTTCGTTCTGCACAAAATAGATTTTTGTTGAATTCATTTCCATTCACGATTATACCTATTTCTTGTTCAAATTGCATTTATATCGTATATCTCCATACCTGAAGTCAGTTTAAAAATTAAGTATGTATTGGTGCCAATAACACGATTTTTTTCGTACACGGAAGGAAATCTATGGATCGAACGTCCATAATTATTGTTATCACATTAAATAAAAATTGATATTTCTGTCCCATCAATGAATATGGATGTTTCATCAATGCTTTTTTAATAAATCACTATTGAAATGGTATCCATATAAACTATTGATAAATTCCAAATAGTTTAAAAAAAAACAAAATTTTATATAATTTGACATCTGGTTTCAGTGGGACTCGAACCAAGCTCCTCTGGCACGTTAGCCCAGTATTCTACCATTCGGCTACGGCATATTATACAATTTTTAGAAAAATGTTCAATCATAAGAAATTCAAAAAATTTTGAATTTAAAAAAACCGCTCCAACAAGTTGGAATATTGTTAGAAAATCCATAGTAAAAATTGTTGAACTATTATGATTATGCGTCCCAGAAAAATTTACGTTTCGCCCATATATATTAATACGCTGTCTCTACCATTATTACTATGCAGTAAATATTGATATGGATATACCGACAATAGAAATTCATATCACGGCCATAGATATTGACATGCCGTTCAAATATATTAGTATTCTATCCATAAATATAAAAAATAGTACAACATATCGAAATGGTTGACATGTCATTTTACTTTTAATTGGGAGCAAATAATATTTGATAACTCACTCATTCTGAATGAATATTGCATCAAACTCGTCGCTATCAATAGTGATATTGTCACAACCATTGTTAAATTATATAAGGTTAAGCAGATTTTGACATTTGCCAAGGCAAAGCTTCCTTAATGGAGTTGCATTTACGAAGGATGCAAAAAAGGGTAAAAAATCCCCCTTTAGGAAAATTGTAGTAGAAAAGGAATAAACGCCGTTCGCAAAATTTCAGGATTTTTTTTCCGGAAATCTGTCTTTTCAACATTTGTTTTTAAAAATTATTAGGAAAATTAAATTAATTTTAAACTTAACTGTAAAAAGCATGCCCTTTTTGTGGGTATCAGTAAACATGTACGAAATAAGCTTAAAAACGTCAAAATTGGATCCTTTTTTAATAACTTTCATCAATCGCAGGTATGAAAACCAATCTCTTAACGTCTGTAGCAGCGATCTCAGGAGCTTGCCTCGGAGATCCAAAGGAGAAAAAAGCTGCACCTGAGCTTTCAGCGACCGCGATGGCAACTACGGGTCCGGACTCCCCGGAGATATCTTCCCTCCGCTCTGCGTACTTGGAAAAACGATTGGCCGCAAGGACCCTGAAGAAATATGAGGGAGTCTCTCAGGAAACGCTGTCGCTGAGTTCCAGAAGTCGGTGGAATTGGTGCAATCTCTGATACCGGATTTCCAAACCACTTATGTGCCAAAGAGGGTAAACGGAAACCCTTTCAAACGCAAGAGATCATACGTGGAGTTAAAACCTCGCCCCGGAGTGGACAAACCAAGCTTTGCCAAAATAACTAAGGACAGGATTAGGCATTCTTGACAGAGGGAACGACCGTTTGGCAATCCCCAAAGACCAGTGGCGACACGTCCGGAACGCGTGGTACAGCCGCGGTCATGGATGAGGGTTGGCACCAGGCACAGATTAAAATAGTCGCGTGTGACCGCGCATGAACTGTTGCACTGTACAAGGCAGCAGCTGCAAGACTTGGTGAAGTCTACAAATGTGCAAAAATCGAGCTGGTCGACCGGAATAGCATTCCGCCTGATAGACAAGTGGTCTTCACCATGAATAAGGAGGCACTCGAGCCCTTTAAAAGTTACAATGGACTAGTGCATTAGAGTGTAGGTCAGATGGTTATCCACGTAAACCGTGTCTATGCAGAGCGCGCTGCCATCTCCGCTGCAACGTGGATCTCGGATATCGAAGAACTTCAAGAGGAAAGGGAGGAGTCCGAGGCGAAAATCATGTTATCTGCCACAGCACTTTCGCAAAGTGACGTGAACAGCTCGGAGATGGAAGACAGCTTGCTGGACGGGGAGAAACCAATCCTGAGCGCATTATCTCTGATGCTTCAGTCAGCTGGGCTCCCGTTACGCCAACTCGTAGTTGAGAGACAACCTCCGGAATGGGGCAGACCTCGACGATATGGGTACGTCAGGGAAGTCTGAGCGCTCTCATGTTGGTGGTGCTTCAGCTAAAGCTGCACAAATCTAAATCGGCTTTCTAAATGCGGCATGGATGTGGTCCTCATCCAAGAACCCTGCGTCAACAGCTCGAGGATCTGCGGATTGGCCACTATTGGCTTCAAGCTCATTCGAGCTAGCGAGGAGGGCAAGGTCAAAACCTGCATTTTGGTGAAATGGAGATTCTTGTAAGAATGCTTACAAGCTTTTTCCTTGATTAAAATTCAGCTTCAAACGATGAAGTAACGCATTTGTATGCTGACAAAAGGCTGCGGAAAAGAAAAAATTGCTATTATTTAGTTAAAATAATAAATTTTCATAAAAATCTTACCAAATAGACAATTAATTTTTCAAAATAAAAATAAAACAAACTTCAAAAGGTTTCAGTGTTGCTGTAATTTTGTTCGTATCAAGAATATTGGTTTTTACTACCATTTTCATGCGATTTTGAAAAGAAGTAGCACTGTCACTCAGACAAGGAAGCATGAAGCCGAGAAGTGTCAAAAACGTCTCGGACTGCTTAACCTTATATTATTAAACAATGGTCACAACATTCAATGCATTTCTCTCAGTGCGAGATCCGATAAAAAAATGTTTAGTGGCCCGTATCAGATATTTTGACTATTTATTTCATGCACCAATCAAGTGAGAGGAGCAAGAAGCCCACGACCATATTAAACCTTTTTTTTTAATTTTTTAAACAAAACAATTTGAAAACCAAATCTTCGAAGGGTCCAAATTCTAAATTCGAAAGCCAGTAACTAAGTTTTGGAGGCTAACTTCGAAAAACAGGGAATACCATTTTCTTACTTATCTCTTAGGGCCACATGCATACAAGCCGATAACGACTAATCGATGATTAACTTCACAGCTAACCATACAAAATACGTCAACTAAACTCCGATTAGTCGTTATTGGATTTTATGCAAGCGGTCCTTAATCTCTTCAAAAAAGTTGATTTAGTCCAAAATCAAGAAAAAAGTGGATTTTGTCGTATATTGTTATTATATTGGAAAAATGTTATAAAAATTCAGACCTATTTTGCAGCTACATACTTAAGTTTTGTAGTAGTAAAATTTTTTTGCGTTCGTGTTTTTATTTTAAATAAATTTTGAAGAACGAAACCGAAACCGTAACCGAATCGTGTTACAAAACCTTGGTTATGTTTCATGGGAAGAGCCACGGATCCTTTTCCTTAAAAACTTTTTTTACACAACTTTATACCCATATCGTACAAACACCACGGTCGCACTTGGTCTACATTTTGGTCGGTATTTGGAAAGGCGTTCGGACATGAGACTTAGAAGCACTCCCTGCTAAACCTCTCACCAACACCTCTCCACAAATCTTTAACAGAGAAGGTTCAAAGAAAAACTTTTACGTACCACAGAGATTTTACACAGCTGAGTCTGAATTTATTCTAAAAAGATTAAGATTGTAAGAAGTATAATGGAGTTGGTTTGGGGGAAAAAACAAGACTCCACATCTTAGGTTTCTCTTTCGAACCCACAGGTTAAGCGACAAAATAGGTAGGGGTCTAGAGTAGGTCGCCTCCCCGTTGATGCACCCTGGGTAACGCTAAATGACCTACATGGCTAGTTTCTACGTAGACAGTACCAGTACCGAAACGACCCGGGACGTTTTTTTTTTTATATCGACCCGGCCAAGAGCAATACACTCGGGGTGACCCTGTCTGACATTTGGACAGGGCTACACCTCGTTACAACAACAACAACAACAACAACAACAACAACAATATTTTCTTGTTGAAAGAATGCCCAAAATCGAAAGACCGAAGTTTCAATAGGGTCAACGTTATTGTACCAGAAAACACGTCAAGGGAGCTCGGGGTTCTTAAAGGGAGCCGGAAAACTTGGATAAAATTAGTAAAACCGTGCCATCTCAGTCCGATGGTAAATAAAATCATTCGTTGTGATCATGCGAAATTTTCCATTTTTTGTCAAGCATTGATGGAAGAGCCGTTTTCTCTCGCATTTCTGTTAAAAGACTTTCTTTTTTTAAAGCTTTGTCGGCCAGAATAATATTCGAAACACCAACTTACCAACATATGAAAGCACCCCGATCGCTGTCAGCCCTACGTTGAAAAGTAGAAAATCGTACAGGACGAAAATATCCACACCGGTAGCACTCCCCCTAGCAATCGGGAAAAGATTTTTTCAGTCTTGGCGTAAGATGTTCGCGGGGCTCTCAACAAGGAGGGATTATAAGTCCAATGTACGAACTCGTTTCCCAAATATCAACCAAACTGTGCACCAGCTGCGACCCTAGAAAGTGTTTGGATAATATGGAAACAAAATGAAAGGTGTTGATGAGGGTTTTAGCTGGGTGTGGTTCTTAGTTCCAAATGCGAACCCAGTTTCGATATCTTGACTTAAATGTGGACCACATGTTACCATGGACGCTTGCGAGATATTGACAAAAACTGTTTAAAAAAAAAATTTGGAAAAGTGGGTGTGGTACCTTCCATAATAACTCGGCTTTTCATGCTGAACATTTCTAAAATGTTACAAGATAGGGATCTGAAAACTTGTAAGTAGATATACATACGATATCACTACTACTTATGATCACGATACAAATTTTAGTTATGGGAAAAGGGGGATGCCATCTTCAATACATACTTAATTTTAAGGTTCCAAAAGGGTTCAAGGCAGGGACCTGAAAATTGGTATGAATGTAAACGATATCAATACAATACAAAACAGAAGAGGGGGCGTGGTACCTCCCATAATAACTCGACTTTTCATGCTGTATATTTCTAAAATGATACAAGATAGGCATCTGAAAACTTGTAAGTAGATAAACTATATCACTACTATGCTCACGATAAAAATTTTAGTTTAGTTATGGGAAAAGGGGGCATGGCACCTTCAATACATACTTAATTTTAAGGCTCCAAAGGGGTTTATGGCAGGGACCTGAAAAGTGGTATGAATGTAAACGAGTGCGAGTTATCGCAAAAGAGGCGTGGCACCTCTCATACAAACTTCGTTTTTGAGGTTGAAGATGTCTACGTCGGGTAGAGGTGGGAGCATTTAAATTGGAAAATATGTAGGTGAACGACATCAATACCACACCCACAATAAATATGGGAGATATGGGAATAAGGCGTGGCTCCTCCTATCCATACTTAATTTTTAAGGCTGAATATCTCTAAAAATGTTCATCGCAGGTAGTATCAAACAAAAGAGGAGGTTTACAGGTTTCATTTTTACGATGTGTTTCTCGGCAACTGAGTTATCGACCCAAATATGGTTGCCCACCTCGAAAACTGCCCACAACATGCGTATCAACAAAACGGGAAGGCCACTGGTTTCTTTTTTTTTTTGGCGGCCGCCGTGGGGTAGCGGTAGTTTGTTCGGCCCTCTACACCAAGTGTTCGAACATCGATGCCCGGCAAAAGCAACATCAAATATTATTTAGAAAAATAACTGCCCCCGGCAGTAGTTTTGCAAACTCTCCGGATGTATTTCTACCATGAGAAGCTTCTCAGCAAATATTCCTTTGCTTAGCATGTGCCGTTTGGAGTCTGTAGGTTCCACCAACTTGTATGAAAAAACTCAAAAAGCTGTACACCAAGATGGAAGAGAAGCTCGTTACAGAGGTTTAATTAGGACTTTGGTATATTTCGACATGCATATTTTTGGATAGCTGCGTGATCGCTCAAAATGTGCTTGCTCATTTGCTTTGCATGTGCCGTTCGGAGTTTGTAGGTTCCACCAACTTGTATGAAAAAACTCTAAAAGCAGCACACCAAGATGGAAGAGAAGCTCCTTACAGAGGTTTCATTAGGACTTTGGTATATTTCGACATGCATATTTTTGGATAGCTGCGTGATCGCTCAAAATGTGCTTGCTCAAAAACCATAAAATTTGCCTACAAAATGGGTAAAATTTAGTACGTACATATATAAAATTGTAGGGTTTTTTTTACGGAATTGACTCAAAAACTACTTACCGGATTTTTGTCAAATTTTGACAGTTGGATACGTCCTCTCAACATGGGATATGTTTTTCCAGCTAGATGGCGCTAAATTCGAGATTTAAAAAAGGCAGTATTAAATGACTCGTTATGGTTATTTTTCAGACAAAGTCGCGGGCATCTGCTAGTATTCTATTAGTATCTCATCATACCTCGCCTGATTAATTTCTCGGAATCATGGACCGTGTCGCTAGAGGATGAGGTGGCTATTTGAATATCTATTCGTGGGAAAAGCACTGCCGTGAATATACAATATCTTACCCTATTAAAAGTAGGTAACTATCGAAGGAAAATAAATGATAAACTGCTAGAGCTTTACATAGATCGGAGCAAAGTGAGGGCGATTAAATCGCAATGGTTTCACTGGCTAGGTAGTATTATGCGAATGAACGAGAGTAGTATTATCGCTGAGAGTGATTGGAGTATTTGTATAGACAATTATTAAATATCGGGCACTATACACTTCAGGGAGTATTTCTGTGGCGACAAAACCAACAACTCAATCGATTAATTTCAAATGTGCTATTATCTCAACAAAGTTATGTGTTAGCACAGCTGCTCAAATTAAATTACATCAGATTAAATACTACCAATTTTCCAAGAATGCTAAACTGTATTTTCGCTCCCTCAATCGTCAAAAATCAAACAGAAATGTATTAAATAAATTTACAAATCACTAGTGTTTAGAGGAATATTAACTTTGCTTAAAAGAATTCACATACAATGATGTGAATTAATCGCCAGAGTCATTAAATCAATTAAATAACTGTCAACTGCTGCACTGCAAGCTCATTAGCGTTCAAAATATAGACAATTCTAATCTAGCAGCTAAAGCCCTGTTGTTAATCGAGCGCATAAAAACAGTGAACACACATACATGTGCACGACGAATGCGTTGTAGAGGGCAACTATACCCTACCGAAACAATAGTTAGTGGGATAAAAAGACTAGTGAAAATTGGACGTTAGAGAGTGAGTTGAGAACATATGTAGGGATGGTGGTTGGGATCTGCATTGATATATGAAAACATGCATGGATGAAGGGGGTATGCCGCATTTTGAGTGAAACGAGAAAATCGGCTTTAAAGTTTTGCTTAAACATTTGAGGTTTTTTCAACTGACAAAAAAATTATGCAAAGCCATAAAAGACATTGCATAATATGCAATAAAAAGCATACGTTTATATTTAGTGTTTTATATGAAAAAAACGGAACATACCCCCTTCTTCCACAATTCATATTGAAAAGTTGTGTACATACCCCCTTCATCCATTAATTATCTTCTACAATTTTCACGATAGGCAGATTCTGATAAGACAGAAATATAGATCTGCATAAACACTATTCACCAATGCCAAAAACAGAAATTGAGTGAGAATGTGACATACCCCCTTCATCCATGTATGTCTTCATATACCAAAGTATTTACGAATTTCAAAGAGTACCCCGCGCACTCACACAGCGCTTGCCTGCCCTCGCTTCTATATCGATACTAATAAATTTTGCTACTGGGCTTATGAGGAGATATATAGCGAAATCCCTCAGGCGTTTTTATCCCAATGTTTGTGTATTCATAGCAAGACGCTTATAAACATCTGGTGTCATATAAAACGCCCAAAAGTCAAAGACATGCATCATGTTTAGCCTCACTACTGCGCCGGCGCACATTTCGCAGCGCTGTTGAATGGGTGTACTATCTTTCCTAATAAATTGCTAAATGGCAGATCGCTGAGACAGCTGCTTGGGGTGTGCATGTGTGGTTGCATTTAATTGCGATAAAATCTCATGAAACTTGATTTTGTGCCGATCATTTAAGATAAATTGCTTAACTGAATTATTGCCCATGAGATAAAAATTATTTTGCTTAGCCAGACATTTTGATTAGTTTGATGAGGAAGATGGTTCTTTTAAGTACTTTAAATAATAAAAGGTCGTTATTACGGGTATTGGGTATGTTTGATCGAACGCATTGATAGGTAGGAAATTTCACAAATTTCTCACACAAATTTAGGTGTTGATATTCATGCAAAGATATCGTACTAAACAAATTTTAGCTTCACCGCTCACAATGAATGCTAATAACACAGCCCCACAAAAGAATTCTTGAGAGTTGCTTCCAGTCATCGGCTGTTCGAACATTGATAACACAGCCCCACAAAAAAAAGTGTCGGGGTTGGGCGATCAGACCACCCTTTTCCTATGTATTTTGACGCGCTGAACACGAATCCGGTGTCCGTTTTGATCCAGTACGTCTGGATTTTTTTAATCTCAAAAAACATGTCAAATGACAACTTTGTTTAGTGGTATACGAATTTTTTGGGTTTAGAAAAAAATCCAGACGTGGCGGACCAAAATACATAGTCCTCTAGCTAGAGGCAAATTTAACAAAAATTTCGATAGAGCTTAATTTTTCTGGAGAGATTAAGTTCACCCCCAGAAAGAAAACTGCAAAGATTCTCGTCGATCCCATATGTGCTAAAAAAGTTATTCAGCGTCAAAAGTCGAGAAAAAAACAAAAAAAAAAAAATTATGGCTGTGTTGTTTTCATTATTTGATCCTAACGGGATCTTTTTTCATCTTTTTTCTTCGAAATTCAGTCTACAAAGTACCATAGTTCCTACAATGTTTTTTTCAAATTTTTCCAAGGCCCAGAACATTGATACAACCAATTATCCTTAAAAAGGATACACAAAAAAATTTAAAAAAATCTTTTTTGTTAAATTTTTCCAAAAGTATATCAAAATATACACAATTGCCTTTTATATTGCATTCATTTTTTTTTTTCGAATAACTTTTGCAAAAACTAAAATTTTGCAAAGAAACTTTCGGGACTAAACTTGTTTCGCGTAGAGCTACCGATTAAGGTACAAATCATCAAAATATAAGACAACATTTTTTTTGTGCTGATTTGAAATATTTTGTTTCGGAATTTTTCGGAATCTTCTCTGGAATTTTTTGGAATCATTTTGGAACTTCTTTGGTATTATTTTGGGACCATTTCGGCACTTTTTTTGGGATAATTTTAGTACTTTTTCGGGAAATGTCAGGTTTTTTCTTCGGCTTCATTGGGATCATTTCGGGACTTTTCCGGGATAGGATCCGGACTTTTTAGGGACTGTTTCGGGACAATTTTGTGACATTTTCGGTACCATTTCGGGATGGTTTTAGGACATTTCTGCACTTTTTGGGATAACATATTTTCGCAATGTTTCGGTCCCAATTTAAGACCAATCCGGTACTTTATGAAGGTCATTTCAGCAATTTTTCGGTATATGTTCGGCATATATTCCAGAGTTTTTCGGGATACATAATTTCAGGACTTTCCCAGGATATTATCAGACTTTTTCGTGATCATTTGTGGACCTTTTTGGGAATATTTGTTTATGTCTGGACTTTTCAGATTGATATGTTCCGGAATTTTTCAGGATCATTTCTACAGTTTTTTGGTATCATTTCCGTACTTTTCGGTACCGAAAACAATAATACTAAAATGGTCAAAAAAAATGTTCAGAAATTATATAAAAAAATTTAAGGGATATCTTGAAAAAGTCCAGAAAGTCATCCCCAAATGGTCGCGAAAAAGTCCTAATCTGAAAAAAGTAAATGATCTCGAAAAACTACCAAAATGGTCCCGAAAACAATTTCGAAAGGTAGATATAGATGATTGAAAGATATTTGAAAAATTATGCCGAAAACAATTCCGAGATGATGCGGAAAACGTGCCGAAGTTATCACAAAAAGGTCACAAAATGGTCCCGAAAGAAATGATTCGGAAAAGTCTCGAATTGATTCCAAAGCCCATCCCGACATAGTCAAATGAATATTTTATGCCGAGACTTTTGACAAATGAACAAGCGACCTGACTTGTATACCTTGTCATATGGGCATTGATTTAACGGTACTAGAAACATTGTTACTTCGCGAATTAGTACATTAATTGAACCGTGTCCTTCATCCACTCTATAGCATTTATTTTTTCTAATAACTACGCTAAGAATTCAACGGTCGGGTAATACATTGCATCAGAACCGTTTGGCTCTGCTCGAATTATGTATGTATCTTTCCTAGCAGCAATTAAAGAAATCGCCGGAAACTTCGTTCGGTTTCTGATGGCTGTTAATCATCGAGTTAATTCTAAAGAAGTCTGCTTATTCTAGACTAGCATGTCGTGTTTCAGCCCCTGAATTAGATTATTAAAGGTTTACAAATTACGGGTTTCCTTTTTTGTAGGATTTTCAACGCCTTCAGTTGCCCATCAACCACAATTGTTAGAATTATTTAGAACAAAATGCGTAGGTACAACTGTATCTATGTATGTATGTATGTATGTGTTTGCCAATTAGAAAAATATTCATGGAATAAACAGTTAATTAATTAATACTGTTTTGGTGAAATCGAGAATATCTATGCATGAAGTAATTACATGTTCTTTATGTATCTAAAATAATTAATTATGGAGAAAAATGTTTCAAATTAATTTTCATTTTCATGGAAACAACGATTTGCATTAAAAAAAACCGTAATAAAACTAAATAAAGCCTAACTCTTAATGTCATTAAACATTAAAAGCATATATCTATGTTAATGAAAAAACAAGTAAGGAAAGCTGTCTTCGGCTGTGCCGAAGGCTATATACCTTTCATGAATAAGCGTCACGATTTTCACTGTTCGATCCCCAGTACAGCCTGTGTCAATTTAACTATATTTACTATACACATTACACATCTTTGTTATAATTTAAAAAAAAAAACTTACAAAATAATAGGATCCGAGTAATCGGAACAATCGATTGTATGGAGGCTATATATTATACGTGTTCAATTGTACTGACTTACACTATACACATTACATATGTAGAAAGTACTAAAGGTGCAATATTTTACGTTCCTAACTTTTTAAATGCGGAAGTATTGGCCAAAAAACCTTATATCGGAACAACCGGTTGTATGGGGCTATATGTTATATTTACCCGATCTTCTTGATTTTCCTCTACACACTACATAAATTGAAAGTACTCAAGTTGCAAAATTTTATGTTCCTAACTTTTTAATTGCAGAAGTTTTGGCCAAAAAACCTTATATCTGAACAATCGGTTGTATGGGGGCTATATGTTACATTGCCCGATCTTTTTGATTTTCACTATATACACTACATAAATAGAAAGTACTCGAGATGCAAAATTTTACGTTCCTAACTTTTTAATTGCAGAAGTTTTGGCCAAGAAACCGTATATCTGAACAATCGGTTGTATGGGGGCTATATGTTACATTTGCTCGATCTTGTTGATTTTCACTATATACACTACATAAATAGAAAGTACTCGAGTTGCAAAATTTTACGTTCCTAACTTTTTAATTGCAGAAGTTTTGGTCAAAAAACCTTATATCTGAACAATCGGTTGTATGGGGGCTATATGTTACATTTGCCCGATCTTGTTGATTTTCACTATATACACTACACAAATAGAAAGTACTCGAGTTGCAAAATTTTACGGTCCTAACTTTTTAATTTCAGAAGTTTTGGCCAAAAAACCTTATATCTGAACAATCGGTTGTATGGGGGCTATATGTTACATTTACCCGATCTTGTTGATTTTCACTATATACACTACATAAATAGAAAGTACTCGAGTTGCAAAATTTTACGTTCCTAACTCTTTAATTGCAGAAGTTTTGGCCAAAAAACCTTATATCTGAACAATCGGTTGTATGGGGGCTATATGTTACATTTGCCCGATCTCGTTGATTTTCGCTATATACACTACATAAATAGAAATTACTCGATTTGCAAAATTTTACGTTCCTAACTGTTTAATTGCGGAAGTTTTGGCCAAAAAACCTTATATCTGAACAATCGGTTGTATGGGGGCTATATGTTATACTGGTCCGATCTTGTCAGTTCCGACAAATGATTCCTATATTACAAAATGGTGGCCACATACAAAATTTCAGCCAGATATCTCAAAAATTGAGGGACTAGTTTGCGTTCAAACAGACAGACGGACAGACGGACGACGGACAGACGGACATGGCTAAATCAACTCATCTCGTCATCCTGATCATTTCGGTATACTTATTGATGGGTCTATCTCTTCTTCTTCTCATATTTACAAACATCGGACCAAAGTTATAATACCATTTCATGTTCATGAAAGGTATAATGAAAAAATAGAAGCAACGTTTTTGTTCAGTTCTTTTGTTTCACTTTTTATGTCTTCTTTTATTTACATTTACTACCCGCAATAAAGGTTAATGCACTCGCACACAGACCGACCATAGTGTGGCCTAACAGCATATGGAGTCAATAATTAATAGTTGCTTTAAGCCCAAAAATTTTATAGAATGACAGCTACACAATGCACAGCTGGTCAGTGTAAGCTGATTGGCTTCATACAGATTATCTTTCGTTGTGCGCTAATCAACATCCTTTAGGGTCAGTTTTTGGCTAATTATGGATAATTGATCGCCTTTTACAGTAGTTAGATAATGGTAGGATATTGTATAACACATACGCACGCACATACATACATACACATGTATCACGCACATACATACACATGCATCACGCACGCACATACATACATACACATGTATCAAGGTCGGCAGAAATCCTTGGGCTGAACCCTCCCAGAGGGTGCCGGCTGGTAATAGACACTACAGAAACCCCTACCCAGGGGAGTGCTAGCTAAGTTCAGAAATCAGTGCCATTGGTGCCTTAGCTCTTTAATAGCTCTGGCATATGGAAATGATTCTTGAACGTGGCCTCAAGGTGGGAACCGGGCCACACCCAGATGAAATGGTGGCCCCCCCTAATCCAGGGTGTTATGCGATTCCGTGCCCATTGGATGGTTTGCAGTCAGGGGTATCCGACTGTATTCTTACGGAGCCTCCCGGATATCGGTCCACCTCCGGGAGTAGCGGTGACTTGCTGCGGCATGGGGCTCTGTCGTAGTCGACCGTTTTCACATCCCCTTTTCACATACTTTCAGGCTGCCGAACGGTCTCATCTCAGTAGGCAGCCTACGAACCAGATATTAAATTTTTACAATGAATAAAAACCAAGCCTCGGAGCCCTGCACGGGTAAAGATGCTGCCTCTGGCACAGGCGTTAAAAAGGCCAATACTGGTAAAACCCTGCCACAATCGGGAACCGCTAAGGTGGCACCGATCAGGCCTACACGGCCTCATACCACTTCTCGGCCACCTGCGCAAGCTAGCAGCAGTAGGACCAAACCCCCTGAGGGCAAGTCCGAACCTGTAACAGCCGGAAAAGCTAGCCCCACTGAGGGAAAGCAACTCCCGGCTGAGCAAACGCAGGTGGCCCGTCTTACGGGCACCTCTGCTCAGCATGTGGCGGAAACCAACACCGGGTCCTCCACGGACAGAGTGAATGCCCCCGCCCATACAAAACTAACTCGTGGCAAGCCGGCTGACCCCCTAGAGGGTTCTAAGGCAAGCAAACGAGTCCCTCTCTCAGTCCGTAATCAGCGGAATCTACGCAATGCCGCCAAAATTGTAGAGAGACTGGGCAAGTCTCCCAGCGATAAGCTGACGGCAGAGCAAAAAAGCTCTCTGGCCTGGGCCAGGAAAATCATTGCGGAAAAATCAACGCGTAACACCGCAAACACCGCAACCAATCCTGCCAATACGGCGCCAACCGGGTCGGATGGGCCAGCCCTTAAAAGGCAGCGGTCGACAGTACACGCCTCGAGCGTGCCTAAAAGGCATAGGCCCATAACCTCTGCCCCCTCTCCACCTGCCCTAACAAAACCGTTCAACGAGGTTGCCAAGGGCAGCATCACGCTGGCGGTTTTGAACCGCGGCCATCCGGATGGGAACATTACCCCGGACAATTGGAAGGATGTCCTGAACGGCCTTCTCAGGCAGTTCAAGGACATTATGGACAAGAATCCGGGTGCTGCTCCCATTATCCGCGATGCCGGCTGGTATCAGGGTAGGATCAAATTAGTTTCCTGCGCAGACGAGCGCTCTTGCCGCCTGTATACACTCGCCATAGCTTCGCTGGGGGAGCTGTGGCCCGGGGCTAAGCTGGATGCCGTCAGTTTGGAAGAAATTCCAAACAGACCGAGAGCTTGGGCCTGGGTCCCAGACGTGCTGGCGGAGCCTGGCGAGATTCTGGGCACCATCGCGCAAAGCAACCCGGGACTACCTTCAAGCGATTGGAGGATAGTCCGCGTGGGCGAGACAAGGGAGAAGCAACGCTATGTCGGTTTCGTCATTAGCGAGGCGTCTCTTCCTTGGCTTGCTAAATGGGATGGAGTGTTAAGCTACGGCTTCTACTCCATCACGTTGAAAGTCAAGCGGGATGGTACCCAGCGAGAGGAGCCGGAGGAGATGGAGACGAAGCCCGAGCTTCAGAGTGATGCGATGGCAGGAAACACCTTGAGTGCACTTGTTACGCTGGACTCTGAGGCAGCAGCTACCTCCATCGAGTCGGCTCCGATGAATTTGGAGGAGGTGGGCAGCGCCTCGAGTGTACCCACCTCCACCGCAGCAAATCTCACGACCCCATGCAACACCTCGAGTGTACATGAGGTCGATATCGAACTAGCACGTAGTGCTCCAGAGTCCGAGAGTGATACACTCTCTGTATCTGAGCTGGCAGGGCAGTTCTCTACCAGCATGGACGAATACCTCCTCCTGGAATCCGACCGGTCAGATGTTGGCTTCGACGATACAATCGTTGAGGTGGCATCGGGCGGGACGGAGCAGGGGGAGATGGACGTCGATGCTGAGTTTTCAGAACGGTCCTGATGGTCCGGATACTGCAAATTAACCTGCATCACTCTAAGGCAGCCTCCGCTGCGCTAATCTTACGCCTCTGCAAAACATCGGAGGCGGTTGTTCTAGTCCAAGAGCCATGGGTCGTCGGTACCAGGGTCTGTGGGCTGAATACCGATGAGTACCAGCTGGTGACGCCACCTGCAAAAGGTAGACTCAGATCATGTATTCTTATCAGAAAAACTCTTTCTTATTTTCTACTATCTCCTTTTAGCGATGATGACTTCACCTGTATCAGCCTCGAGCTGCAGGACTATACCCTCTGGCTGATGTCCGCATACTTTGCGCACGATCGCCCCATCTCTGCACAGGATAGGCTCAGCAAGGCGGTAAAGGAGGCCCAACTCAAGGGGTTTCCGATAGTCATTGGAGCCGACGCCAACGCGCACCACCTCGCATGGGGCTCAACCGACACAAATACAAGGGGTGAGTCTCTTTTTGATTTTATCATAGAAAATAACCTCTGTATCTGTAACTCTGGGGACAAACCAACTTTTGTCACCTCGAATAGGAGGGAGGTTCTAGACATTACTCTGGTTTCAGGACCTTTCTCTGACTTAGTTAAGGAATGGAAAGTTTCCGATGATAACTCCTACTCTGACCATATGTACGTAACTTTTAATCTGCTTCTGCGACCTCCGCCTATGGCGGTTTACAGGAACAGGAGACGTACGGACTGGGACCTTTACAAAGTGGTCCTGTCCTCTACCCTCCAAGAAAACGCTTCTCACGGTAGGTCTTGCCTACCGATAAGATCTGATGAAGCGCCTCTCTCAGACATATCGTTTGCTTCTCTCGGTGAGCTAGACTCACCGTCTAAGATAGACGAAGCAGTAGATCTTGTCACCAATTCTTGTAACGCTGCCTTCATAGCAGCCTGCCCGGAGATTAAAAAAAGGGGTAGAAAGAAACCGTACTGGTGGACCCCTGAAATCTCCGAGCAAAGGAAGAACAGCAGAAAACTCTTTAATCAGGCAAAACAGACAGGGATCTGGTCCCCCTACAGGGACGCCTTAAAATCTTTTAAGAAGTTAACCAGGAGGGCCAAAAGGGAATCCTGGAAAAACTTCACAAGCAATATTGAGGAAGTCTCGGAGGCAAATCGCCTACGTAAGGTCCTCTCCAAAAACCCTACTCCTCTCAGCTGTATTCGTACAGCTGATGGAGAATGGGCCTCATCTAGTGCCGAAATCCTGGATACCCTGGTCACGGCCCACTTTCCGGGCAGCACCTCTCAACCATACCTACCCTCGAACTTGCAATCTAACCCAAGGCCGTCGAGGCCCTTGGACCACATAGTCAGCAGAAAAGGAGTTAACTGGGCAATCAGGTCCTTCAAACCCTTCAAATCTCCGGGACTAGATGGTATATTTCCCGCCGAACTACAAGCAGCGAGCGATCTTATTAGTCCGCTGCTAACTCAAATCTACAAGGCATGCCTCAACCTGGCCTATATCCCCACGGAATGGACCAAGGCAAAGGTAGTCTTTATACCGAAAGGAGGCAGGACATCCTGCAATAACCCAAAGGATCTCAGACCTATAAGTCTGACCTCTTTCCTCCTAAAAATTCTAGAAAGATTGCTAGATGCCTACATTAGGCGAACGGCAAATCCAGGACTAATCTCCAACAGCCAGCATGCCTACTCCAAGGGCAAGTCCGTAGAGACGGCTCTACACGCTATCACCTCTGGGATAGAGAAGGGACTTGCTTTCAAGGAGTTTACGCTCGGCATTTTTCTTGACATAGAAGGGGCTTTTAACAACGTTCTTCCAACAGCGGTAACGAGCTCCCTGCGTTCGCTGGGAGTGGAAGAGCCTCTAGTGGAGTTCGTTGAACTCCTTCTCCAAAGAAGAACCATTATTTCCGAAATGGGCAATTCTTCACTTACAAGGTATGCCAACAGAGGAACCCCCCAAGGGGGTGTTCTCTCTCCTCTACTTTGGAACCTGACGGTGAACACTCTTTTATCTAGACTAAAGCACACCGGCTGCCAGGTCATTGCCTATGCAGACGACATAGCCCTGACGGCTACTGGCAAGCATCCTTCGGTGCTTAGCGAACTCTTGCAAAATGCGCTGAATCTAACAAAAACCTGGTCTGAGGAATGTGGACTAAGCATCAGCAGTGAAAAAACTGAGATGGTGCTCTTCACCCGCAGACGCAATATACCAGATTTCACCGCCCCATCGCTGAATGGGAGGGTGATCGAACTCTCTACCGAAGTTAAATACCTTGGCGTAATTCTTGACAAAAGGCTGGACTGGAGGCGTAATATGGAGGAACGCTCCAGGAAAGCCACAATGGCGCTCTACGCCTGTAGGTCGGCAATCGGAAAAAAGTGGGGTCTTCAGCCCCACATTGTCCACTGGATCTACACGGCAGTGGTGCGACCTATACTATTCTACGCCGTCACCGTATGGTGGCCGGCTCTCGAGATCGAATCTAACAAAACCAAAGCCACAAAGGTGCAACGGATGGCAGCAATGCTTATTAGCGGTGCCCTCCCCTCCACTCCCACCAAGGCTCTTGAAACCATACTTTTTCTTCTTCCCACTGACCTGTATGGGAAATTTACTGCCAGTTGCAACGCAGCTAGGCTCAACGCACTACAACCCTGGAGGGACTGCAGGTTTGGGCATACCCAGATCCTGAAGCAACTCCCCAACTCTTACTTAAAGCTGGACTACGCAATACCACGGCCTTGCTGGGATAACAAGTTCGAAACGTGGATCCCAGAGAGAAGCGAGTGGAAAAATTGCGTGGAACCGGGAGGTCAAGAAATCTCCGTTTTCACGGACGGCTCTAAACTAGACAACAAAGTCGGCAGTGGAATCTTCTCAAGTAAGCTCGACATTAATATGAGCTTACGCCTTCCAGACCACTGCAGTGTCTTTCAGGCTGAGCTTATAGCTATCTGGGAAGCTGCTCGCTATCTGACTAACCTGCCAGTGACTAACTCTATCTCCATTTTTTCCGACAGCCAAGCTGCCATAAAATCCCTGCAAAGTAGTAAGACGTCGTCACTAGTGGCGATTAAGTGCAGGGAAGCTCTAAATAAGCTATCCGATAAGTGCAGCCTGAGTATAATATGGGTCCCAGGCCATAGTTTTGTATCGGGTAACTGCGCTGCCGATGAGCTAGCAAGGAAGGGCACCTGTCTACATACAATCACCTCCGGCAGCTGGGTGAGCCCCCCTCTAAATACATGCAAGCACTGGCTGCGTTCCCGGTTCATAGAACAAGCCGACGCAAGATGGGCCATGGAGCCGACTTGCAGAACGTCCAGGCAAATTTGGCCCAAACTTAACGAAAAAAGGTCGCAATCGGTAATTCATCTGAATCGCCTATTCATTAGCCCACTAGTGGGCCTTCTTACAGGACACTGTCTTATGGGAACCCATGGCGCTCTCATGGGCCTCTATACAAATGACTTCTGCCGCAGCTGCAGGGACGAGGAGGAGATAGAAAGTGTAGAACACTATCTATGCCACTGTCCCGCTCTGTCGAAAACCAGGTACCGATGTCTCCGCAAACACTCCTTTGGATGCCTCGCGGAGCTAGAATCTGCAAATATAGATGATTTTCTGCGCTACATCAGACAAACGCGCTGGTTTAGCTTCATGGGTGTATGAACTCCGGCCCTAAACACATCGAACCTTGTGGGATCCGTCTGTCCGTCATCACCATATAGAGTTGCAACGTATACGTTGCACTTTGTATGGGGGTGACGGGCGGACGGATCCCTTCAAGGTTTTTATGTGTTTTTGAGGCCTCCTGCCTCGACCCGTCCCAGCGGAGAGGTCGTATGTCAGAAGGTTTCTTACAAAACTTTTTGGGGGATGCGACCTTTCTGCTGGGTCAGGTAGATCTACAGAAAGGGAATTTTTAGGGCTCCTTTCGTGGTATCACAACGGACCAAACTAAGGCCCACGTGAGCCTCCGCGTGGACTGCGGAGGCAGCCACTTTAACATAACATAACATACACATGTATCAAAAAAAGCCACGCTCGTGTGGCAAAAAAAAAAACAACAGCAAAATAAAAGTAATATCACGAAAAACAGGACACAGAGGTGTTTACGATGAACTCATATCTGTCGAATTTATTTGAAATATCGACTAGCACGTCCATACATACCGCATGTGCGCGAACATAACAACTGAGAATAGATACAGTGTTGTGCAAAAAAATCGCGACAGAATGAGTTTACAATATATTTATATTTTGAATAAGCCGAAGTGTATTTTAGGAGGTTATAATATAAAAATGTTAAAAGTAAATAAAATAAATAAATGTAAAATACAATAAAATTAAATAAAATAAAATAAAGTAAAATACAGAAAAATAAAATAAAATAAGCGGCGCCAGAACGCGTTTTTTGGGAGTTCCCTTCCTGGATAGCCTACGCCAGATCGCGGAGCTGGACATAAAGAACTTGATGGCCTTGATAAAGTCATCTAAGTGGTTCGAGAAAGGGTAACGGTGTCGGTATAGGAGTGTCAGTTCCGGGATTCGGCTATATGGAGAATCCCAACAACTCAGGTATTTTTCATAAGGCCGGGTCCCGGGACTGACTTTTCTAGTGTTGGTGGTGTCACAACGGGCCTTTAAAAACCGGCCTAAGTGTGCCTCTGCGCCAGACACTTGAACCTAACCTAATCTATTATTATTACTTGTTAACTCTTATATTTATTTAGATAAAGCTATCCATATGCATTATTCAAAAACAATTTAGATAGGTGGCCAACCAGAGAAATGCCCAAAGGCCAATGGGTTGCCGAGATGGCAACCCTAGGTGACAAGCCCGCTTGAAATATCTGTGTTGGCATATGACCGAAAATACCTTTTTTTACTCCCATATTTGCATACTATGCTCAATATTTAAGACAAATTGGGATAGGTGGCAACAACCGAGCAGAAGTCTTAGAGTAAAGCATGCCATCTCTGTGCCAAATTTGATCCAAATCGCTTTAGCCGTTCCGAGATAAGTATGAATAAAAAATTCATGTCATATTCGTTGCCTCAAGTCCGAAGACAGTTGCCACTATTTTTTCATTAAAATTTTCCTCTCCATAAAAACTTTGCATCGCCGTATAAGAAATTAACTGCAAAACAAGTGCCTGAAGGCTCTGCATTACTGCCCGTTGTTGTATTTTTGCACAACACTGTAAATAATGTGCTCACTTTAGCTAGGTCCATTTCATCACGTCGCTCATTGTTGATATGTATCTAACAGCGGGGCAGAAAACGTATGTACAAGAATTCCCCCCGTGTTTGTTGTCAACAACAGGGGTGAGAGTTAAAAGAACATACATATAAGCAAGAGCATACTATGTTAGCGTAAGTAAGCGTGCTTATGCGCGTGCATCTCATTGTGCATCAGAGCCCGTGCTTGTCGAATGTCGAAGTCCTTGTGTGACTTGCTGCTCGATCGCTTGTACGCTTACTTGCTTTGCTCGCTTAACAATTCCCTTAGCAGCCAGAGTTTGAAAAGTGACACAGAATGTGAAGTCAATGAGCGGCTTAGAATGAGAAGGAGGGACATATATGAATGCATTTGTGCTATGTATGAGCAAAACTAGGCACGAGGATAATACGCATTAATATATACATACGAACATATGCACTTACCTAACCAACATCTGTTATTTGTGTTATTCAATAAGTTTGTGTTCCGTTCACCTTGTGCTGCATAATTTTCTATAAGTGAAACCATGTTCGTATATCAGTATGTAAGTATGTATGCGTAGAGGTGTTACATATGCACTCCTAGATATTTAGATATGTATGTTTGTAGTCTAGTTAACAAACAAGGTATTGTTTTCATACTCTCATTTCCTGAATTGCATGACGAGGTGCTAAAGTACATGTTCACAAGCACCATTATTCACAGTCAAACATACATACACAGACACACATACACATGCATACATGTACGTGCAATGGATTCATAGACCCTTGCATGGGGATATGAAGTTGACAGCAGAACAATTTTTTTTTTACTTGAGTTTTTTTTTTTTTTTTTTTTGTTAAACGTCTCTGATGGTTGACAACAACACACCAGCAACGTTATGAATTGACGTCAAAGCAAAGCATTGTCGTTGCTGTTCACACCTCCACGGCACGTTGCGTTGCTGTTGAGTTCTTGTGTTGTCCACTTGCAGTCAAAGTGTGAAAAATGAAACCACTGCATTTTTAATGAGGAAACAAAAGAACAAAAAATAGGTGTTGCACGAGTATTCATTGATTGAACTGAAGTGGATAACATGACGTTCTTTGCAAGAAGTACTAGCAGTAAAGGATTTTTCTTTAGCTACATTTTTTCACCGAGTTATATACGTAATAGCAATAGATATTTTGAAATTTTTCCATTTTTGATGATGTCCTTAAACTTATATAGCATATTGTTACCACTTCAATGTCATAATATAACAATGTTTTAATGATTTAATATGATTAGTTGTTAGAAGGTTTCAATTAAGCTAATGAGCAGAATTTGATACACGAAAAACATAGGTCATGACATCATTAAAACAAAAACTAACAAATAATATATTAATTACGATGAATAACCAATTATCTATCAAATCGATTTTTTGTAGTTCATTTTGTATATTGGTGATTCCCAGAAAAAGTTAATCAAAATTAAAATTTTGTATAAACATATTTTGGCTTTTTGCTAGGAAAATAACGTTCGCAACGAAAAAAAGTTCTGAAAAATTATACAAAAGAGAAGTAAGGAAGTCTAAGGGCCGCTTGCATAAAAGCCGATAACGACTAATCGGAGTTTAATTGACGTATTTTCTATGGTTAGCTGTCAAGTTAATCACCGATTAGGCGTTATCGGCTTTTATGCAAGTGGCCCTTAGACTTCCTTACTTGTCTTTTGTATAATTTTGCATAACTTTTTTTCGTTGCGAACGTTATTTTCCTAGTGGTGGCCGCCGTGGTGTAGCGGTTAAGTGTTCGACACCAAGTCGTGGCGGTTCGATGCTTTGCAAGTGCCGTTCGGAGTCGGCAAAAAACTGTAGATCCCGCCAACTTGTAGGAATAACTCAAAAGCAACACACCACAAGTTGGAAAGAAAAGCTCGGCTAAAAATCTCGTTAGAGGTTATGATAACCTGTTGGTATATCGCCGCCATTAGTTAGTAAGTTTTAACAAAGATATAGGCCCTAGGAGGATTTACCTAAAGTTTTTACTATCTTATAGTACATTTACACAGCACCAAATTTGGTAAATTTGGCGAAAAATCGCAAATTTGGCGCTTTTTTCCATACAAATCTCATTTTCCAAATTTGGAATTCCATCGCATTTGGCCTCATTCGCTGAACAATACAATCCACAATTCCCCAAAATAACAACCATGGCTGTCTTCCACATTTAGAATTGTCCAGCAAGAACCTTAATGGGTAATTAACGTGTGAAAACTTTTGCATTATCCACAGTTCTAAATAACAATTTCAACTATTTTTTTTATTATGATATTGGACCAGTTCCACTAAGAAAAGAGAGAAGCCAAGCCTTCTTGATTCTTCATTTATTATTACTCTACATGTGTTTAAAACATAAAGGTGGTGCATTTTCTTTCGGTGGCTTTGTATTCTGGTAGAAGATTCTTGCGGGGAAGGTGAAGCCAAATGCAAATTTGCCAGTGTAAAAAGGTTCGAAATTACACATTCAAATTCGCCAAATTTGGTGCAGTATAAATGTACTATTAGCTATTTACCTTACCGAATTATATCAATTTATGTGATTTTCGAAATTTTCCATATCGAAAGTGAGCGTGGTCGGGAAGAGATCTCATCCAATTTCATCAGGTATGCTCCCTATTATGCTAGTATACCTTGCACCAATTTCATCGTTCTACCGTAATCAGTTTAAAAGTTATGACCCGTGAAATTTTCAAATATGCCTCCCTGCAAAGTGGGTAATGCCACGCTTTCTTTTAAAAATTTATCAAAAAATCATAATAGAATGACTAGGAGGTTCATCTTACCAAACTATATCATTTTAGCCATTTCCGTTACCGAAGTATGTCAATTTATGTGATTTTCGAAATTTTCGATATCGAAAGAGGGCGTGATTGGAGAGCGATTTTTTCCAGTTTCATCAGGTATACTCCCAATGATACGCTTTGTGCCAAATATCATCGTTCTACCCTAATCAGTTTAAAAGTTACGACCAGTCGAATTTTCAGAAATGCCTCCCTTAAAACTGAGCGGGGCCCGCCAACTTTACAAAATTTGTCAAAAAATCATTATATAATAACCACGGGGATTCATCTATAAAATTATATCATTTTAGCCATTTCAGCTGCCGAGATATGCCAATTTGTGTGATTTTCTAAATTTTCGATATCGAAAGTGGGCGTGTTTATCATCTGATTTCGCCCATTTTCAATAGCAACCTACCTTGGCCAGAAAGTAACCTGTATACAAAATTTTATGCAAATATCTCAATTTTTACTCAAGTTATCGTGTACACGGGCGGACAGACGGACAGACGGACGGACATGCCTTAATCAACTCCTCTTTTAATACTAAGAACTTTCATATATGGAACTTTATATCTATCTCGATTATTTTGTGCCGTTACCAACAAATCACATAAATTGACATACTATTTTATCTTATTTTATTGTATTATTGAATTACACGGCTCGATATTTGTGCTCTAAAGATAAATATTAGCTATTTATTCCTTGCGTTATCTATTAAAATGGTGCAAACTAAGCAAACCTTTGAGGAATCAAAAAAATTAAAATCTCAAATTGAACAAAAATAATACGAAAACGAGCGCGCATATCCCCTGCTTATATTTATATATTTTCACTTTGTGTTGTTTATGAAGGTGGACAGTTATATCAACAAAATAATATATAAAAACTATTATAAATGTTTATAGCAAAATTTGTAGAAAAAAACGTTCAACTTTCACTTTCATATGCAGTTCTTTGCTTTGAAATCGGTTTCGGTGGTTGAGTTCGCATTGTGCGGGTGACAAATGTTTGCACTTTTTCGCTTAGCACTTCGGTTCTATGTGCACGTGATTTTTTCCCCCATTTGATTGTCTGTTACATTTCATATTTTTTTCTCAGCGGAATATATTTCACTGCCCGGGATGGAAAGCCAATGTTGCCGTAGTTGCCTGCTACTGATTTATTCCTATTGTTGTCGTTACGTATTGTTAGTAGTGTTGCTATTGTTCACGGAAATGTAATAGGTTTTTTTGTTCTGCTAAATACAAAAAATAAAAAATACACATTGTGTTGACTTGAAAAAAGTTGAGACTCTCATCGATGATTATTTGTGATAAATTTAAGATTTACTTTTGAATGAAATTTTAAACTCAACTGAAATTAGTATACTAAAAGCTTCCTGGACACAAGAAACCTTGTTCTTTAATGAGAACGAGTAGTGGATATTTTTCCATGATATCATTTGATTTAATCATACGTTATAGGGCTGATACACTAGCACAAATTCCGAATTAACCTCCTTTTTGGAAGTTAACTTGGGCATAATCTTCATTATAATCTCCCAAAAATGATTGAAATGATGTTTAAGTTTAATGATGTGATTTACAAAAAGCGACGCATCTTATAAAATGATTAGCCGATCCAACACCGGCTAGGCGAACCACAGTTATTCGGTACAGAACACCTTTCTGCGTAGGCGGCCCTGGGCTACGCCATGCCAAGTCCGGGTGTATGATATACCCGTGACTACCGCCACGGCCTAGTCCTTCTGGGTAGTACATAACAGGAGTTATTAAGGGTCAAAGTTCATTTGAAACATTTTTTTTAATTTAAATTTCTCTTTAAGTATCGAACCGACTTTCAAAATGGTTTTACTGTATAGGTAAATTAAGTAAAATAACTAAAATTACCGTAAAATACTTAAAAATCCGATTTTTAAAGGGTGTACTACGCAGAAGGACTAGGCCGTGGCGGTAGCCACGGGTATACCACACAACTGGACTTGGCATGGCGCAGCCCAGCGTTATTTTTTATAAACGCGAAGGCCGCCTACGCAGAAAGGCATTCTGTACAGAATAACTGTGTTTCGCGTAGCCGGTGTTGGATCGGCTAAGGGTGTTTTTTTTAAATGCGGCCGCCAATGCTGCACCGGTACATTGAATTACTAATCCAATGCAAAGGAAAAAATTAAAACTGATTTATTAGCCATTAAAAAATTTTGATTTGAAAAAGTGTCTCGAGCTTTGCACATCCTCGGCACCTCAATGTAATGTTTCAGCCCTTAATAACTTTTGTTGTTGTTGTTGTTAGCGCAACAAAAAAAATATGCCGTTATGTTTCTTTTAGTAATACCCATCCATCCCAATTTTTCGTTTTTTTTTATAGAAGCTCTAGCTGAACCGGCAGACGTTGTCCTGCCACAAATTTATTTCCCTGCATGTTTTTGTAACCCGATCCCTATATCTATTTTAATCCCTATCGCTATCTTCTTCGTATAGGAGGAACGACGCCCCCGTAGGTGGTGGTAGGGATTGATCTTATATAACTCCTCACAAAATTTCAGTGGTCTAACCTTAATACTTCCAGAGATATGGACTATGAAGTATTTCATTCGTATGGGAGGTGCCACACCCCCTTTTTCGTTATCCTCTGCTTTTATGAAGGTGGTAGGGCTCGATATCATACAGCCTCTCACCAAATTTCCGTGGTCTAACATAAATACTTCCAGATATATGGACTATGAAGTATTTCATTCGTATGGGAGGTGCCAAGCCCCCTTTTTCGTTATCCCCAGTTTTTTTGGAGGTGGTAGGGATCGATCTGATCTAACCTCTTACCACGTTTGAGTTGTCTAACATAAGTACTTCCAGAGATATGGACTATGAAGTAATTCATTCGTATGGGAGGTGCCACGCCCCCTTTTTCGTTATCCCCATTTTTTTTGGAGGTGGTAGAGATCGATCTCGTAGAATCCCTCACCAAATTTCGGTGGTCTTACATGAATACTTCCAGAGGTATCGACTATGAAGTAATTCATTTATATGGGGGGTGCCACGCCCCCTTTTTCGTTATCCCTAATTTTTTTGGAGTGATTTAACCCGAATACTTCCAGAGATACGGACAATGAAAAATTCCATTGCATGCATGGGAGGTGCCACGCCTCCTATATATATCAAAATATTTTTTAGCCTGTGGCCATCCCTGGAAAATATCCAGTACGTGTGTAAAATTTGGTAACGATCGGCTCATTCGTTTAGAAACCAAGTTCGTCTATATATAGATACATAATTTGTATTTTATATATATAGATTGTCCGCATTTGTTCCCAGATTTTTGCCTGCGGCGCTTTTTAAGATAAGTTTGAAACCCAAAAAATTTTATTTGGAATTAAAAATCGCTTGATTTTAAATTTGAAAGTCATGTCCCTGAATACTTTGAATTTATATCAAACTAGCTGACCCGGCAGACGTTGTCCTGCCACAAATTTATTTCCCTGCATGTTTCTCTAACCCGATCCCTATATCTATTTTAATCCATATCCCTATCTCCTTCGTATAGGAGGAACCACGCCCCCTTTTTCGTTATCCCCAGTTTTTTTGGAGGTGACAGGGATTAATCTTGTTTAACTCCTCACGAAATTTCAGTGGTCTAACGTAAATACTTTCAGGGATATGGACTATGAAATGTTTCCATCGTTTGGGAGGTGCCACGCCCCCTTTTTGTTTATCTCCAGTTTTTTTTTTTGGAGATGATAGGGATTAATCTTATTTAACTCCTCATGACATTTCAGTGGTCTAACCTAAATACTTCCCGAGATATGGACTATGAAGTATTTTATTCGTATGGGAGGTACCACGCCCCCTTTTTCGCTACCCCCAGTTTTTTTTTGGATGTGGTAGGGATCGATCCCATATAACCCCTTGCCAAATTTCAGTGGTCTAACATGAATACTTCCAGAGATATGGACTATGAAGTATTTTATTCGTATGGGAGGTGCCACGTCCTATTTTGGTTAACACCCAGTTTTATGGGTGAGAATGGTGTTGTTATCCTATAGCTCTGTACACATTTTCAGGTCCCTTTTAGAGATATTCACCTTGGAGAAAAAAGTTTGTATGGGAGATGCATATGTAGCAGAGTACACCTAGCGACAGCAGCACCACGCAACACGACGCGACACAACAATGTTGATCAAATAGGCAACTATTTGGTCGTGTCGCGTCGTGTTGTTAGATGTACCCGTACCTTAAGACTTCACCAACAGAAGTCGGTGCGCTTTCACGTAGATCCGTGGTATACACATTATTAAAACAAAAATACCCAAAGAATTTTCGTTTAATACCAAATTTCATGATGGTTTTTTTTTTGATTATGAAAAAATATATATGCATTCAAGATGGTAATACGTTAAAAAAAATTAAAAAAACGACGCAACTTCTTAACATTTTAATGTGTTTAGTATGAAACCCAAAAAAACGACCCAATTTGAACACTGCGTTGAACCATGCAGCGACATCTGTTTCTGAAAAATTGGCTTGTACGCAGCTACGACAAAAACCAATTCAACACAGAATGAAAATATCGCGCTAGGGGGGAAATAAACAAAAAGGAGATACCTATAAATTATGGTGGAATTAATAAGATGAGATATAAAATATGGTGGAATTAATAAGATTGTAAAGGAGGTACCACGCCCCCCTAATATTTTGTTTTGATTTTAATACATGACCTGCGCGTGGTAATAACAAACAAACCCCCCAAAGGAAGTATATAATTTGGTTCAGCCGTTTTCGAGTTTTAGCGTGACGACTGAACAACATTTCATTTTTATATATGTATATAGATTAACAACCAAAATAATTAAAGATTGTATGGGAGGTGCCACGCCCCCTTTTTCGATAACCCCAAGTTTTATGGGTGAGAATGGTGTTGTTATCCTATATCTCTATACCAATTTTCATGTTCCTACCTTAAACACTTTTGAAGATATTCACCTTGAAAGTTTCAGTTTGTATGGGAGGTGCCACGCCCCCTTTTCCGATTACCCCTTCTTTTATGTGTAAGAAGGCTTTTGATACCATATAGGTCTATACCAATTTTCAGGTCCCTACCTTGAACCCTTTCACAGATATTCTGCTTAAAAAATTTAGTTTGTATGGGAGGTACCACGCCCCCTTATTGGATAACCCCCGGTTTTATAGGGGAGAGTGGTGCTGTTATCCTGTAGCTCTGTACCAATTTTCATGTTCCTACCTTAAACACTTTTGAAGATATTCAACTTGAAAAATTCAGTTTGTATGGGAGGTGCCACGCCCCCTTAATATTTTGTTCTGATTTTAAGACATGACCTGCGCGTGGTAATAACAAACAAATCCCCCAAAGGAAGTATTTCATTTGGTACAGCCGTTTTCGAGTTTTAGCGTTACAATTATACACCATTTCATTTTTATATATATAGACTAGCTGACCCGGCAGACGTTGTCCTGCCACAATTTTATTTCCCTGTCTGTTTCTCTAACCCGATCCCTATATCTATTTTAAACCATATCCCTATCTCCTTCATATCGGAGAAACCACGCCCCCTTTTTCCTTATCCCCAGTTTTTTTTGGAGGTGTCGGGGATTGATCTTATATAACTCCTCACAAAATTTCAGTGGTCTAACCTAAATACTTCTAGAGATATGGACTATGAAGTATTTTATTCGTATGGGAGGTGCCACGCCCCCTTTATCGTTAACTCGAGTTTTTTGGGAGGTATTCGGGATCGATCACATATAAACCCTCACCAAATTTCAGTGGTCTAACATAAATACTTGCAGAGATATGGGCTATGAAATGTTTCCTTCATAGAGGAGAAACCACGCCCCCTTTTTCCTTATCCCCAGTTTTTTTGGAGGTGTCCGGGATTGATCTTATATAACTCCCAACAAAATTTCAGTGGTCTAACCTAAATACTTCTAGAGATATGGACTATGAAGTATTTTATTCGTATGGGAGGTGCCACGCCCCCTTTATCGTTAACTCGAGTTTTTTGGGAGGTATTAGGGATCGATCACATATAAACCCTCACCAAATTTCAGTGGTCTAACATAAATACTTGCAGAGATATGGGATATGAAATGTTTCCTTCGTATGGGAGGTGCCACGCCCCCTTTTTCTTTATCTCCAGTTTTTTTGGAGATGATGGGATTAATCTTATTTAACTCCTCAAGAAATTTCAGTGGTCTAACCTAAACACTTCCCGATATATGGACTATGAAGTATTTCATTCGTATGGGAGGTGCCACGCCCCCTTTTTCGTTACCCTAGTTTTTTTGGAGGTGGTAGGGATCGACCTCATCTAACCTCTAACCACGTTTCAGTGGTCTAACATAAGTACTTTCAGAGATATGGACTATGAAGTATTTCATTCGTATGAGATGTGCCACGCCCCCTTTTTCGTTATCCCCAGTTTTTTTGGAGGTGGTAGGGATCGATCTCATATAACCCCTTACCAAATTTCAGTGGTCTAACATGAATACTTCCAGAGATATCGACTATGAAATATTTCATTTGTATGGGAGGTGCCACGCCCCCGTTTTTGTTATCCCCAGCTTTTTTGGAGGTGGTAGGGGTCGATCTCATATAATCCCTTACCAAATTTCAGTGGTCTAACATGAATACTTCCAGAGATATCAACTATGAAGTATTTCATTCGTATGGGAGGTGCCACGCCCCCCTTTTGTTTAACCCCCAGTTTTATGGGTGAGAATGGTGTTGTTATCCTATAGGTCTGTACCGATTTCCAGGTACCTACCTTAAACCCATTTAGAGATATTCACCCTGAAAAATGTTTGTATGGGAGGTGCCACGCCCCCCTAATATTTTGTTCTGATTTTATAACATGACCTGCGCGTGGTAATAACAAACAAATCCCCCAAAGGAAGTATTTCATTTGGTTCAGCCGTTTTCGAGTTTTAGCGTTACAATTATACACCATTTCATTTTTATATATATAGATTGTATGGGAGGTACCACGCCCCCTTTTTCGATAACCCCAAGTTTTATGGGTGAGAATGGTGTTGTTATCCTATAACTCTATACCAATTTTCATGTTCCTACCTTAAACGCTTTTGAAGATATTCACCTTGAAAAATTCAGTTTGTATGGGAGGTGCCACGCCCCCTTTTCCGATTACCCCTTCTTTTATGTGTAAGAAGGCTTTTGATACCATATAGGTCTATACCAATTTTCAGGTCCCTACCTTGAACCCTTTCACAGATATTCTGCTTAAAAATTTAGTTTGTATGGGAAGTACCACGCCCCCTTATTGGATAACCCCCGGTTTTATAGATGAGAGTGGTGCTGTTAACCTGTAGCTCTGTACCAATTTTCATGTTCCTACCTTAAACACTTTTGAAGATATTCAACTTGAAAAATTCAGTTTGTATGGGAGGTGCCACGCCCCCTTAATATTTTGTTCTGATTTTACGACATGACCTGCGCGTGGTAATAACAAACAAATCCCCCAAAGGAAGTATTTTATTTGGTTCAGCCGTTTTCGAGTTTTAGCGTTACAATTATACACCATTTCATTTTTATATATATAGATTATTAAGTACAAATTTGCAATTAAAAAAATCGTTCCATCGAGTATTTTAAATTGACCTTGTTACCTGTCACCTCATACGAAGCTATATAATTCTATTTTGAATTAAAAATATGGATCTTCCCAGTCCTTTGATAAATACAGCTCCTGCATAATCCAGTACTATAACTTATATTCATAGACTATAGTCTATCAGTCATCTTTTGATACTAGCCCGACTATCGAGGGTTCGATTCGCGGCAACTACAATATGTTACCAAGTTTTGCAGCACAAAGTGCTGACGAATAAAAAGAGGTTAATAATATAAGATAAAAATTATGCCCAGATTATTACTTTGTCGTTGCTTAGCAAATCTTATCAAATCGACGAGAAAATTTGCAATATTCAAAATTAATAAATCGCTTTTATATAAAAAATATACAAGAAAGAAGAATGCACTCTCGCTGGCTTTACTATGCTAACGCTGTTTATCCTTATTTTTCTATTTTTCGTATCAAAAGAAAATTTCAAATTGTAAGGTACTGGACGCAATGCCCCCTAGGAAACTTCAAAATATCTGCTTCTTATCTTGAACAGTATTAGTCGGATTTAAAAACTTGAAATTTTGTTATTATATTTTTTTTTTTTTATTTTGTCATCTTATTCTATTCTATCCATTTTACTTTAATTTATTCTAATTAGATTTTTTCTTATTTCATCTAGCAATATTTTATTATTTTAATTTATCTTTTTTTGGTTTATTTTTTTTTATCTTGTTTTATTTTATTCTATTTTATTTTATTTTATTTTATTTTATTTTATTTTATTTTATTTTATTTTATTTTATTTTATTTTATTTTATTTTATTTTATTTATTTTATTTTATTTTATTTTATTTTATTTTATTTTATTTTATTTTATTTTATTTTATTTTATTTTATTTTATTTTATTTTATTTTATTTTATTTTATTTTATTTTATTTTATTTTATTTTATTTTATTTTATTTTATTTTATTTTATTTTATTTTATTTTATTTTATTTTTATTTTATTTTATTTTATTTTATTTTATTTTATTTTATTTTATTTTATTTTATTTTATTTTATTTTATTTTATTTTATTTTATTTTATTTTATTTTATTTTATTTTATTTTATTTTATTTTATTTTATTTTATTTTATTTTATTTTATTTTATTTTATTTTATTTTATTTTATTTTGTTTTATTTTATTTTATTTTATTTTATTTTATTTTATTTTATTTTATTTTATTTTATTTTATTTTATTTTATTTTATTTTATTTTATTTTATTTTATTTTATTTTATTTTATTTTATTTTATTTTATGTATGTTATGAGTTTGTGGTCATTAATTTGAGAATCTTTGAAACTTTGGTGGACTTTTGACCGTTTGTGAATAATTTTTCTTAAATTATTCTATGTTTTTATTATTAGTGAACAAGATGGAAAAGTAACAACAATTACAAGCTACCATGATTACGTAATTTCGGCCTTGCTCAAGGCAACTTATCAAATGGCTTTGTGTTTAGAAATTTTTCATCACCTTTTGTTG
>CAXKVI010000001.1:50533323-50550320 GCA_964058755.1 Campiglossa producta | reverse complement strand
CGTAATCATGGTAGCTTGCTAATTGTTGTTACTTTTCCATCTTGTTCACTAATAATAAAAACATAGAATAATTTAAGAAAAATTATTCACAAACGGTCAAAAGTCCACCAAAGTTTCAAAAGATTCTCAAATTAATGACCACAAACTCATAACATACATACATATTAATCGCAGGACACAGCGAAAAAAGCCACCCTGTGAAAATAAGCTGCAGCTGTCAGTAAAATGATCACGGGGTGCACTAAAATCCTTGACACTGCTAGTATAAATGGCGATCGATTGATGTCGCTCTAGTTGTCGATAAGGTAGTATAAAAACAAACAAACAAAATAAAATGAATACATACTAAGTGAACATGATGGATATAAGCTAGCAATAATCTCAACGCAGCTTGGTGTAAGAGGTACACACTGCGGGCTTAGAAATTCCTAATCCCCTTGGTTCTTGGTTCGATGACCAACAAAAGGTGATGAAAAATTTCTAAACACAAAGCCATTTGATAAGTGCCCTTGAGCAAGGCCGAAATTACGTAAATCATGTAGCTTGTAATTGTTGTTACTTTTCCAACTTGTTCACTAATAATAAAAACATAGAATAATTTAAGAAAAATTATTCACAAACGGTCAAAAGTCCACCAAAGTTTCAAAGATATTTATTTTATTTTATTTTATTTATTTTATTTTATTTTATTTTATTTTATTTATTTTATTTTATTTTATTTTATTTTATTTTATTTTATTTTATTTTATTTTATTTTATTTTATTTTATTTTATTTTATTTTATTTTATTTTATTTTATTTTATTTTATTTTATTTTATTTTATTTTATTTTATTTTATTTTATTTTATTTTATTTTATTTTATTTTATTTTATTTTATTTTATTTTATTTTATTTTATTTTATTTTATTTTATTTTATTTAATTTAATTTTATTTTATTTTATTTTATTTTATTTTATTTTATTTTATTTTATTTTATTTTATTTTATTTTATTTTATTTTATTTTATTTTATTTTATTTTATTTTATTTTATTTTATTTTATTTTATTTTATTTTATTTTATTTTATTTTATTTTATTTTATTTTATTTTATTTTATTTTATTGTATTTTATTTTTTTTATTTTATTTTAAATTTTGTTATTATATTTTTTTTTTATTTTGTCATCTTATTCTATTCTATCAATTTTACTTTAATTTATTCTAATTAGATTTTTTTCTCATTTCACCTAGTAATATTTTATTATTTTAATTTATCTTTTTTTGGTTTATTTTTTTTATTTTGTTTTATTTTATTTTATTTTATTTTATTTTTTTTTTTTTATTTTTTTAATTTTATTTTATTTTATTTTATTTTATTTTATTTTATTTTATTTATTTTATTTTATTTTATTTATTTTATTTTTTTTATTTATTTTATTTTATTTTTATTTTATTTTATTTTATTTTTATTTTATTTTATTTTATTTTATTTTATTTTATTTTATTTTATTTTATTTTATTTTATTTTATTTTATTTTATTTTATTTTATTTTATTTTATTTTATTTTATTTTATTTTATTTTATTTTATTTTATTTTATTTTATTTTATTTTATTTTATTTTATTTTATTTTATTTCATTTTATTTTATTTTATTTTATGGTATTTTATGGTATTTTATTTTTTTTTTTTTTTTTTCTTTATTTTTTTTTTCTTTTATTTTTTTATTTTTTTCTTTTATTTTTATTTGATTTGTTGTATTTAATTACCTTTTTCTAATTTATTTTTTTTATTTGATTTTTTTATATTTATTTAATCTTATTTTATTTCATTACTTTATATTTTTTATTTAATTTGATTATATTTTATTTTATTTCAATTAAGTAAGTTCGCTTCCTTCACGGTCAACTCACTTATAGGTAAATTTAGTATGATATAATATTTACTTATGCTTTTTATTCTATTATGTTCATATTATTCGTTGCTTTGCCAAAGCATTCTAGTCAAATTGACCCTACTCTTACGCTACTGTGTCGGATGGTGTTTATTATTGTACAATAATGTTGATACTTGCTCGTCGTCAGCATCTTGTTTGTCGCTTGCTGCTAAGGAAACGGAAGTCAGTGAAACAAAATTGACGAAGAAAATATGCGAAATCAGCAACAAGTTTTATTGAGTTTTTTTACTATTCACAAAGGTGACCTAGAATGGAGAGGCGTCAGGAGTTAAACGAAAGTAATATTCAAAACATTTTGCAGGAAAAATATTTTAATATGAAGTCATTGTTAACTACAAAAGGTATTGAAGAAGGATATTATATAAATTTTATGGCACACTGTTTTAGTTTTCATGGGAATAAATATTCAAACGAACTTAATTCATATTTTTTGAGTAAATATTAAAAATAATTTTTGGTATTCATTTATTAGTACTTTTTATATTCTAATAAACTCTCCTTGTGTGCCTTATTTTAGCAATTCTTTTCTCACTATTTCATACTCAAATTACTTTCGAGCATCTTTTACTTGTAAAATCTGTCAGTAATAAATTTCAAATTTCAACTTTTGTTAACTTTTCTCTCAAAATCTATGAATGCACTTTTGGCCAACATCTTTGGTACGCATGTCCGTTCCATATGGATGCGTTTTTTACATTTTAATTTTATTCTATTTAATTTTATAAACCGGTAAAAGTACGTCTGTATGACTGTATGTAGGTATGCACGTAAGTAAGTAAAGGTTTATCTGTGTGTAGGTGTGACTTGACATACATACATATAACTCTATGAGCATAGATGGGCAGTTTCCATGACAATTGCAATTCAATCGTAAACATTTTCAAAGGAAATCCACATAGATTAAATATTTGTACGTATGTCTTTATGTATATATGTATGTATACTTAGATATGAACTGAAAAACATCTTTGTTCGCCTAGTTTCACTGCATATAGCAAAAAAACTATGAACGGAACCTGCCCATCCTTGGCTTTGAGTATTTAGTTATGCGATTTTTTTTTCTGCATAGTTTGTGTCGTGTAAAATTTATTCAAATTGAGGCTTTCATCAGCGCACATAACAACATAGCCACTAGAGGGTCATATCTTATGCCTTCAGATATGCATTTGAATTTGTGTATTACCTGCAAGAAAATCACTATCAACAATACATTTTTGAAATTTATAACAAGACTCAATACATTAAAGGTTCAATGTAAATAGTTTCCCAAAAGATTTCTGTTGGCCTCTTGACCCGCTTTGACCCTACAACATCATCATGTGGCCCCAAACTCGCAAGAAAAATACGAAAAATCATTACAATGATCGCACACTCAACTCATTTCATACATGCATATGAACATAACGCACCCTAAATCAAAAACCGTCACAACTCAAAATTTTGTTAGGTCGCTTTCTTGGCATAGATTACTCTTTAAAGAGCACAGTGATGCAAAGTTTTTAAAAATCGAAAGATTTTCGTGCGATCCAGAAGCAATTAACTGAAACTTATGGGGAAAAATTGTACATTTCAAAACTCACAGAATCCAGGCCCTGGAACCCCTGGTTTGAAGGGTTTCATATAAAAGAATTTTTCTCACTTTAAGATTTTTGACTTTAGATACCATCGTATGGAATTGTTTACCTACAGGGTTAGTATATGAAGCTTATGAGCTTACGTGACAAATGTGAATTCTTTTTTTATGCACTTAGCTTCAAATTTATGAAAAAAGAGTAAAAAGCAACTTCATACAAATATATTCACTGCAACGCAATGCAAGTGGAAACAACTACAATTCGAGACGTAAAATTTTGTGCAATAAAAATAACAAAAAGTGGGAAAAATTCTTTACCAGTGACTTTTGTCCAAATTTCATGAACTACAGTAAACCCCGCTAAGTACCCCGAGCAAAAACCTGCTTAAGTCCCTGCTTAAGTACCTTCACTCAGGTACTTAGGGGAACATATGAAAAATGAGATATAGTTTAATGATTACGTATATATGTACATATGTGAACTTTTGATTTTTCCCCCTTTGCCAGGCATTTCAAATATCGATTTTATAGGGCTACCATAATAATATATATGTAAGTACCAAGTAGGAACTTAAGAGGAGAGTTACTTAAGAGGGAAATTTTCTTCCAATTTCTTAGAAAAAGCAGAGTGCCCAAGAATTTTGGTTACTTAAGCGAGTTAGGCACTTAATCAGGTGAATACTTAAGCGGGTTTTACTGTATGTTTAGTGATGAGCTATGGAGACGATTTTTATTGTCGTTATTTTGCAAGCATCGGCTATCAATGCCATTGATTTTATTATTTCCTAGCATCGTAGTTTATTTCCTGCGACTTTACTCTCTTTAAATTAAATAAATATTATCTATAATAAATAGGGTAAGTAAAGGTAAAAATAAATTTTTTTAGCTAACTTTTTATAACGAATTATACAGAATTAACCTATCATCTTCAAAGGTGTAATAAAGGTCAAAAAAGCCTCCGAGAAATCAAAACCAAGCTTCTCTGTCTCCAATTTTTTATATACTGTTTATAAATATTATCCTACAATTTTGCGGGATCTACATATTTTTGCCGACTTCGAACAGCATGTGAGGTTTTCCTAGGAACTTCGGTCTGATAGGCAAATAGTACTACCACCATACCATAGCGGCAGCCGTTGCAACTTTACAATCTTCCTGTCTGAGTGCCGTAGATATAAAAAGAGACTTTTCTCATAGGTGTGTAGCACTAGTCGACTCGAATGTTTAATACTCGTGCTTCGGTTTTCAACCTACCCTAATGCATATCTAGTCTAGAAAAATGTGTACTTAATTCCGTTATGAAAAACAAAATTTAGACTCAGTGCTTCAAAGACTAACAATTTGCGTTTGAAAGTTTGCTCATAAGTTCTGAATATTATTTGCATATTTTTGTGCGAGTGCACATTCACATGTTTTTGAAAATGAACGTATCTCATATCATTTGAGTATTTCAGTTTACGTCACATTTCGTTCATGTTGTCAGTTATTTGGCATTTCACTTCTTTTATTTCCGTTATTCTATTCCCTTTAATTCTCATGTGTGTGCTCTATAATTCTCTCCTTCCAATAAAATATTTAAAAGTCTGAATTTGCATGGCAAAATATGTAGTAGTATTTGAAAAATCTTATAACTTTAAACGAGCTAAACTTGTATATTTGTATATTGGTATATCCAGACTATCTCGGGAACTGGTTGACCGATTTAGATGAGTTTTGAATATAGTATGGTTGATTCTAAGACTATCCACTTGTCCACTATTTTTGTTTTAATTATGGAGCTACATATGCCAATATGGGTGTCAAATGAAAGGTATTTTCGCCTACATACCGACTAAAATATTTTCAATATTTTTTTGAGATCATTTTAGGATTATTTCGGGATTATTTTTGGGGCATTTTGTTATCTTTTTGGGTAAGTAAAGTTAGTGCTAAATTGAGAGCACCGTGCAAGCTCGGTCAGGTTCAAAATTCTTCAGCAGAAATAGCAAAAGCAACGCAAATTTGCTGTTGCTGAGCTTTAAAATTTGTATTTTGCTGGAAAAGCAGCATGTCTGCTTTTCATTTTGCTTGAAAAAAGTGAGCAGCCAAAGCAGGAGGCTTTGCTTTTGCTTGAAAAGATTGAGCAGCCACAGTCGCAGCATAAAAATGCTGCGAAGCAAACGATCGATTGCTGACATTTTATAATTGAAATTTAGAAAGCTTTGCTGCTTCTGGCATATTTAAAAAAATTTAATAAAAAACATCTCAGGAAAAAAATAAATATGTAAACTTTTTTTATATTGAAAAGACCGACAATGGACGTTTTTGTACGCTTTCAATTAAATAATTCCAACAGTAATCACATAGACACAGAGTCAGTAAACTCTTTTGTCAGCTGCCGTCCGGTGAATTCCATCCTGCAATCAGAAGCAGCTACAGCTTACCTATCGAAACTGAACCCCGACGTGCTGGATGACTGTCCAACATGCGGCTCGTCCCCCTACGATACCAACCACTCTTTCGCCTGCATGGCGGAGGATAATTTGATCTGAAAAGATCCCAAAAGTGTCCCAAGCTGACCCCAAAATCATGGGAATATTCTAAATAGGCCCATAATTATCCTTAAACGGTCCCAAAACGGTATCAAAAAGATCCAACGTTTACATCAATCGATTAAATTATTGCTTAGCCGCTGCCACGCAGCCGCTATTCACTCTTGGCAGTAGCAGCAACCAAAATATATCAAAAGCCTCTCCAATGCTTTCGCTGTACTTCTGACATTTTCAATAAGCTAGCTCGTAGGCTGCGAAGCTTTGAACATTTGCTTAATAGTAATCGATCAATTGCTAACAGCATTTTTCGTGCATTTTTGAACCCTGAGCTCGGTCACCCAGGTACGGGTACTTAATGGTGTTATTATACTAAAAAATGGTAAAAATCGGGTATCTAAAAACAGCTAACGTTGGCAAAATCCGTTAAATTCTTGGGGCCCCTGTGGATAAGGGGTTTATAATATGCCCGAGGTAGGCATACCTGTAGTAAGAGCCGAGTAATATGCACATAGGTAACGACGTACTAGCTCTCCTTCCTCACGAATGAACAACAACACCACTCAATCAGGGTGGTATTTACGACAAATATGGGAAAATCATCCATTATAAAATAAGTGAAGTTAGGGTAATTTTTTGGCGACTTTGATCCCTGGTACCTAGGTCTTCTTCCCCCTCGTTTGGAGGCTAACTTCGAAAAACGGAGAATGCGATTTTTTCACAAATGTCTCAATCTGCTCAAACAAGTTGGTTTGATCCAATATCCAGCCGACTGCTATACAATGTAATGAATATGCCGTGAAAGGCACATTGTTACAGTTTAACTCAGTCCTTTGTACTCCTCGGTTTCTGAATAAGAGGTGGAAATCAAACGAAAGTAGCGATGTTTTGTAATCGAAAGTGAAACTCCGCATGATTCTTACTACATATATTTGTAGGTGCCTCTACGTAAATCTAAGATCTAAAAATTTCTGGAAGTTACATCCATTTTTTTCACGCTTATCAGTTTTGGAAGAAGCTTAATCTGTGTGATGCAAAAACAGCTATGGCAGTTTCTCTGCAATTGACTACAATTCGAATGCGCAAAGTCACATATAAAACACGTATATATCTATGTGTGTGTCTTTGTAAATTTGCCCAAAAAACTGTACATGTCGAAATTGCGTGCAATAATGTATGCTTGTAAACATGACAGTTTGTATCCTCATATCGCTGATAGTGGGTTCAATCACAAGCATTTTTTTTTGCGCTCACATACTCGTGAACGAGACGTCAACATGTGGACTGTAAATCAACACATATGGTAAGCTAAATCCATTTAACTTCAACAGAGCATGTCCGTGTGCAACAGCCGCAACAATGCATCAATTGAAGATACGAGTACCTATGTACATGGTGACTGAGTGCATAGTGACTTTGATAAATACAAAGTGAAAACTGTTGTTGTAGAATGCGCTTAAGGAATGCGCAAAAGTGAAGTGTAACTAAGGTATAGGCAAAGTCAAAATATCACGAAAAGGGTCGATAAAACGTTCGTACAAAAGAGCAGCAAACAATTGTGAGCTCAGAAAATTAATTTTTTTTGTTGATGTGGCCGCAAAAGCATTCTCGAAAACTCGAGAAGTTCTACTGCTATGGTCAATCATTTTCAGGAAAGAGTCTAATACCTCCCGGTACGAGCACAACTGCATTCTTAGATTACTGTTTCCTTCGTCTGAATTATTTTATTAGCCTTTTATGACAGACATACCCCCTGCGGGTTCAGGGATTAGCATATGCCCGAGGAAGGTATGGCTGTCCTAAGAGGTGACTAAAATACACAAAACGTAATGATGTGCGACTTGAAGGGTGATCTACGGATTTTATGCCTTTCATATCTCATTACCTTTTTCTTCCTAAGACAAGGACGGGTAAGATGACCTAATAGGTTCTACTGGACATACCAAATCGTTCAGGCGACAGTCGCACAAGTACCGCAAGCTGTAGTACCGGAGCGTGCCGAGACCATAACCGACAAAGGACTGTCACTATCGATTACACTCCCAAAAACGGATGGGGAGGGCAGACCCATGACTTCCCCCGATTTCGTAATATTCGCTTATGACGGCATGACTGCGCTGCCAGGCATTATTTTATTTTTGCGTGACGAGTGACGAAAAAAAAAAAAAAAATAATTTTTATTCATTATTCAAAACAACTTTAGTAATGAGTGATCGGTTATTTTGAATTCAAAAAATATTTAAGTGATTAATAACGAGTTATTTTCATTCAAGCGATTCTTCTTTAATACAATTGATTTGTTATTCATCACACAGAATTGATCAATAACGCGTTATTTTTATTTTTGGAATTTTTGAATAATGATAAAACTTAATTTTTAATCAGTTATTTACAAATGAAAAATTTGCCCATCGAGACCCCGGCAAATTACACCCATATGCGCAATAAAAGGTACTATTTCGTTTAGGGGTAATTTTTGGGACCATTTTGAGATTATTGTGGGGTAATTTTGAGGCCGTTTCGGGGTAGCTTAGAAATCTTTTTAGGATGAATTGGGGATCATTTGGGGTAGCTTTGGTGCCCTTTTGAGGAGATCGGAATCGTTTTGCGATGAATTGAGGATCATTTTGTGGCCCTTTTCGAGTAATTTTGGAATCGTTTTTGGATGAATTGGGGCACTTTTGTGGTAGTTTCCAGGCCGTGTCGGGGTAATTTTAGTATTGTTTTGGGATGAACTCGGGATCGTTTTGGGGCTGTTTTGGGGTCCTTTTTGGGTAATTTATCGGCCGTTTCGGGGTTAATTTGGAATCGTGCACAAAACAGCCAATGAAATGGGAGTATCCAAAAGGGTTTACAACCTTACTCGCAATCGCGAATGGTTGAAGTTACGCATTCAGTACAACCCTAGCATTTGTGTGTATTAGACTGGGCCAAAATAAAATCGTTTTTTTTTTTTTTTTTAAATTATATTGAAAAAAAATTACTATAATTTTTTTAGATTTTTAAATTAAAGTCTAGAGTCATCGCTAGTTTAAATTTTACAGACTTAACCTCCAATTTGTTATAAAACAACAAATCATTGTTGAAAAACACAATTTACCTGAACATATTTTTGTAGGAAATTGAATTCCAACAAAAGCTGCCTAAGAATATGTATTTAGCTTTATTCGATGTTGATTTTTTCTTGTTTCGCAAATTTTCAAACCAAAAGCGGGAAAGCCAAAAAACATGCCAATGTTTGAGGCTAGAATACGGCTAGTCTGAGAAAATTTCAGTTTAAGCAGCTTTTGTATAGAATTCAATTTGCTACAAAAACATGTTCAGATAAATGGTGTTTTACAACAATGGTTTGTCGCTTTTATACCAAATATGAGCTAAAGTGTTTAAAATCTAAACTAGCGATGATAGACCCTTTAATTTAAAAATCTGAAAAAATTAAAATATTTTTTTTCACCTTTCTTAAAAATAAAATCAATATAATTTTTAAAAAAAAACGAAGTTTTTTATTTTTGGCCCAGTCTAGTGTGTATGGGGGGGACATACCTCAAAATATAGGAAATGTACGACAATAGGAATTGTTGTTATTGACGCGTGACCCAATTGTAAAAGACGATTGCATACTTGCAGGCAAAAATTACACAATTGTCCTTGCGGATGGAGGCATGTATGCAAATACATACAAGCAAAAAAAGTGCCAACAAAAAGAGCTTACAAGCGCTCAATAGTGCAGAAGCGTCGATCGGCAGCGTGTAATCAACAAAACTTGAGCGCATTTCTTGCTGTTGGTGTTTTTGTTGTTGCTCTTGTACGAATTGTTGTTATTCATCTTGTTTTTGCTGTTGTTTTTAGTAACGTAATTCACGTAACTGGCCATCTCTCCATTTGCCACCATTGTTACGCCTCATGCAGACACACACACAAACACATGTCTAGTGGTCGTTGGTTTATTTATTTATTTCACGCCATTGTTTGGCACTTTACTTTGCCTTGCTTTGGTTTCACTATTTTCCTTTCCATTTCGATTGCATTTGCACGGATTCGTGTATGTCCTTGCAATTGTCGGATGTGAGTTGTGTGTACCATTCGTTACATGGCTTCGAGTGTTAGAATTCGTAAACAATTAAGGGCTACATTACATAAGCACTTACACATTGTTCTATGTGTGTATTTCTGTGTAATTGAGTGTATTTGCGATGAAATATCTCTGCATGTCTTCGAAGAGCTTGGTAATTATGTTGAAAGAAAGTAATCGGGGACTTTTATGTTAATTGTGGCTGCCATGCATTAAAGTCTAAAGTTTTTTTGAAGAAAGTTATTAACTCGTCTGCCATCTCAGATCTTCCAGAATTAAAAGCCTGGTCACAACTTTTTTTTTATTGAAAAAATCCGATAGTAGGTAACTTGAAATTATTCATCATTTCGACGTGCCATACGAAAACTAACACCAAAAATTTTGGGTAGTAGAAAAAAATTTAAAGTGTTACTTTTCGTCAGACACAAAATAAAAGTGTTAGTTTTCTCACAGAATTTTAAAAGTGTTACTTTTCGTAAAAAATTGAAAAAGTGTTAGTGATGAGTTATTTTTTAATTTTTTATTTTCGTGACTGTTTTGTGCTCACTTCGGGATTATTTCTGGATTATTTCGGGACTGTTTCGGGGTAACTTCGCGACTATCTCGTGATCATCATTTCGGGACTATCTCGTGATCATTTCAGAACTGTTTCGGGACCACTTCTGGACCATTTCCGGGACCATTTCTTGACTGTTTCGGGATATTTACGGGATTATTTCAGGACTGTTTCGTGATAATTTCGAGACTGTTTCGCGATCACTTCTGGACCGTTTTCGTTATCGCTTCTAGACTGTTTTGGGATCACTTCGCACAAGGGTCATCATCATTCCCAAGCGACCCTCCCCAGGTCCGCTGATCGGAATGCTGACATGGGACTAGTATAATACTATGCTACATAAAAAAGATCACATGGTCCAGTTTTTTGCGAATTTAGATAAGGAATGTCTTGAGACCAAATCAGTGGAGACTCAATGGGCCAGCAGGCCTAAGTGAGTCTTGCTGTCATGAAAAGGGGCAGCCATTATTACCTAACCTAACCTAACACATCGGCAAGATGAATAAGGTCAGTCTTCTGTTCTTAGAATAACAGATATAGAATAACGTTCTTCAGGGACATTATCTAACCCCGGACTTTCCTAACATCTAAAAATAGCTTTTATTTTCGTCCGCTATTTTAGAGATTTAAAATTTTTTATAAATAGCGGTTTTTCTCCCCGCTCACTACTAACAAATAAAATACATTGGATATGATTACAGTCTACTAAACTAACTAGAAAATAATAAAAAACATAAAATAAAAAATCTTTGGTTGAGGTGAGATTCGAACCGGTCACCCTGGCCAACTTATAATAAAAACAATAACATGAATAAACCGCCCGCTGCCCACCATTTACCTCCTAATTAGACACTTTTTTATTTATTTTTTTCTTTCCTTTTTCGTTTTCTTTCCTTGCTATTTTCCGGTTTCGTTCTCTTTATTTCCTGATTGTTTCCTTTCCGTTCCGTTTTGTCCCTTTTCACTACTTTCCGTTCCTTATCTATAATTTCCTTCCCACTTCTATATTTTTTGTTCTATCTTATTTTTCTTTTGTAAATCGAAAAAAAAATGAAGAAATAGTATCGCATTATTGCAGTGATGAAGACGATGGCATGCAGAACTTTTCCTATACAATTTCATGGCATCCAGCAAACAATAAGAACATGTGTGTGACATTTCCTTATTTATAGCTGCACGTGTCCCACTTTTCATTTCTCATTGGATGCTGATATCAGTTGGAAACAATGAAGGGAAATCCAAATTGGCGTCGGCGAGACTTCAAGAGAAATTTTACATTACAGGCGGTGGTCGGCAGCATTTTCCCCATGCTCTTCATTTATTTTTATATTAAAATTTTTAATTTATTTCTTATTTTTATGCAGATGAATGTTGAACTTTGGTGACATTAAAGGCTTGGTGAGATTCTTTAATTAAAGGAAATGTAATGGATTTGCCGCCTTTGGGTTCATAGATGCAAGGCATAAGGTTCAACTCCACCTACGCATTGGATATTCGACTGTGTCAGAATTTCCCTTCTAATCTAATCTTGGCTTGCGTCATAATGACGCTTAACCGCCTAGGCGATTTTGGCCGTTTCGTATCAAAGCACGCCAGTCATTCCTTTTTAGCGATAACTAACGCCAATTGGAAACCCCAAGGGAGTTCAAGTCATCCTCCACCTGTTGTTTCCATCTCAGTCGAGGTCTCCCCCTTCCTCTGCCGCCGAATTCGGGTATCGACAGGAAAGCTTTCTGCGCTGGTGCTTCTTTGTCCATTCGCATAACATGACCCAGCGAGCGGAGCCTTTGGGTTCTAATCCGCTGAACTATGGTCAGGTCTGCGTAAAGCTCGTACAGCTCATCGTTAAATTTCCTTCGATACTCATAAATCTTCCGGAGAACTTTTCTCCCAAATACTCCAAGGGCCATCTCATCTTCTCTTGACACTGTCCATTATTCCGAGCCGTACATCAGGACTAGTATGATGAGAGACTTATAGAACGTGATCTTTGTTTGTCGAGAGAGGACTTTACTTCTCCATTGCCTACTTAGTCCAGAGTAACACTTGTTGGCAAGGGTGATTCTCCGTTAGATTTCTAGACTGATATTATTTTCGGTGTTAATGCTGGTTCCCAAATAGACGAAGTCTCTCACCGTTTCAAACTTTTAGCATCGTCAGGGATTGGGGTATCGGGTTCAACGTCTCCCTCGCAATTTAGCAGTGAGGAGAAGTGCTCCCTCCATAACTTAAGTACATTCTGTACGTCGGTTACCAGGTCGCCGTTATTGTTCTTACAGGAACTTGCCCCGGTCTTTAACCTTCCGTCATCCGCCTTCTGTCAGCCAGCATCTCAAGCTCCTCACACTCACGCCTTTCGGCCTTACTTTTCTTTTTTCTGAAAAGGCGCCTCTCTTTCTTCCTGGCCTCACTATAGCGTTGCCATACACTGCGGGTTGCGCCCGTTCGCAACGTCTCCCTATATGCAGCGCCCTTTTTGTCCGAGGCAGTGCTACATTCCTCATCGTACCAGTTGTTCTTGCTGGCTCGCTGAAACCCTATAGTGGCCTCAGCGGCGGTACGCAATGAGTGAGAGATATGCTTCCATTGCTCGGTTACATCGTTAGGTCGAGGATTGTCCTCTGATAGCAGGTGTGAGAGTCGAGTGGAGAAATTATTAATGGTCCGAGTCGATATTGGGACCACGTAGGCTACGCACGTCCAGAACGGTGGAGCTGTGTCTGCCGTCGATCATGACATGATCAATCTGGTTTCTATTCTTTGAACAGAGGACAGCCATGTGGCTTGGTGTTTCGCTTATGCTGGAACCTGGTACTACTAATGACCATATTGCGAGCAGCGGCGAAGTCAATCAACCTAGTGCCGTTGGGGGATGTTATATCGTGGAGACTGAATTTTCCAACTGACTGAATTTGCCCACCTTGGCAATAAAGTCGCGGAGCACGATCTTGATATCATGCTGGGGGCAGCGACAATAAGTCTGTTCAAGTTTATCGTAGAAGGAGTCCTTCTCTGCGTAGTCCGTCTCCTCAGTCGGCGCATAGGCGCAGATAAATGTTATGTTGAAAAACCTCGCCTTGATGCGGATCGCAGCGAGACGCTCGTCCACAGGAGTGAACGCTAATACTTGGCGGCGAAGTCTCTTTCCCACCACGAATCCTACACCACGCGCTTTGCCGCGTGCCGCGTCACAAGAACCGATGGTCGTCTTTCCTTGCCCCGTCCATCGCATTTCCTACGAGGACATCAACCAGTCGGGCAGCGGTACCGTGGGCAAGGTCGCACAGCAACCACACCCCATTACACTCCAGAATTTTCCTTCGCTCTGTTAAAATTCATCATCTTACTTTCATTCAAGGCGAATAAATTTACAGGTGACTTTTTCCCACCATATGACTTCTTCTTCTTCCTTGAAAATCCAATCGTAGCTGTCAAATTTCTTATGTTGTTGCTTTGTCTGACATTTTTAGGCACAAGGAGTGTGTGCGTGCGTGTAGATCTGAATTCGCTCGAACACACCTGTAATGAATTCGCCTTGCTTTCATTGGACCATAGGGCCTCGTAAAAAATTAAGCGTTTCAACTATTAACCACAGGGCAAACTAAAATCTCACAGAGATTCATAAGTTACAAAGAAATTTTCAGAATTTGTTATCAAAAACTATTGAAGTTGTGGTCAATTGAAGTTGGACGATTAATATTTTTTAACGCTTAGTTTGATCTTTGATAAAATTCTTTAATCTGATTTATATCGTAATAGTTTTTATTCTGTAATCTTTGGAGCTTTTTTGTTTAGGTCCACTCAAGGTTGATAATTTTTACACTTTTCCAGATAAGTTAATATGATATGACCATGCAGGTGCATTGCTCTAACGTCTTTAACCAGACATAAGGTGGCAAGTTCAAATTTGTACCGCCTGGCGATATTGTAGATATTTTTAAAATTACTATCGATAGTATCGACACATATTGAATGAATTTAAAATTTTTGATGTGTGTTTCGGAGACAAGCCAAAAAACTTCGGTGATATTCTTGTCATTATTACAACAACCGCGTGATATTACAGATCATTTCATATTGCATCACTTCCCACATTATCATATCTGATATTAGATTACATCGCAAAAATCACAATTTTAAAGAGTATATACTATTACATCACAGGGTTTCACTTAAGAAGTCGAGTCTCAGCAAAAGCTCGCCGCTTCATGCATGTAACAATGTCACTTCTTAATAACGTCATATGATATCATATCACGTTAGGAATTTTGAAAATTTTGCTAGATGCGATATATTGCTGTCGTAAAAAAAACTCGATAGTGCCCCACAAAAAACACTCGATATTGCCATCGATTGTTTTCCAGCTGTGGTTCATTCCCCTTCCTTGAAGCCTGAAGCCTGGAAGACGAATCGTTGCTCGGTATTTAAAGGCTTATTTACTTATTTTGCAAAAAGTCCAAAAAATGATACCCAAAAAACCAAACCTCATTTTTTGTATACTTATTTTGGAACAGCGTTGGCTCTTGTTTATCCTGGCATTTTTATCACATAAAATACCAAAAAGGTGGCGCAAGTACGTGACTTGCATATGAATTTTCCATTGCAGGCAGTAAATGGTAAGCAATTTCAACAAATTTTGTCGCCACCAAATCTAAATCCATTCGCTGTTTGGCCGACTGACATCTTTTGGCGGCATTTACATAGATATACACGTACGTCGGTACATTAGACTGTGCCAAACAAAATTTGTTGTAGTATATTGAAAGTATCTTTTAAAATAGGTGATTTCTTATAACTTCAAACGAGCTAAACTTGTATATTTGTATATTTGTACAGACTATCTCGGAAACCACTTGACCGATTTGGGTGAAATTTTCAATATAGATAGTTCGGTTAACTCTAAGACTATCCACTTGGGGCTTGCCACTTGGGGCTTGCCACTTGGGGCGGGTTACAGGGTTGCCAGCTGTCTAATTTTTTTTAAATTATGGAGCAACATATGCCAATATGGGTGTCAAATGAAAGGCATTTTCAACCGTATTACAAATATGTCAATTTCAAGCAGGGTAACCCCTAGAGTTGCCACCTGACCGATTTATTTTACCTTATGTATATTTGTATATTGGTATATCGCGACTATCTCGGGAACCGTTTGACCGATTTGGATGAAATTTTGAATCCATCTATATTTATAATTGATTCTAAGACTAACCACTTGAGTGTCGCCACGGGTTTGCCACCTATATCAATTTTTTTGGAATCATATTTGGATTATTTTAGGATCATTTTGTGATCATTTAGGGGTCCCTTTGGAATAATTTTGGCGATATTTTGAGATTATTATGGGTTGGATTAAGTTGGGATAATTTTGGGGTAATTTTCGGATCATTTTGGAGTCATATTGGAATCATTTTGGGATACATTTTGGGCCATTTTGGGAACATTTGAGGGTCTTTTTGGGGTCGTTTTGGGATTATTTTAGGATTAGTTTGGGAACATTTTTGGATTATATTGGGATCATTTTAGGGTACATTTAAGGGTGTTTTTTGGGGTCATTTGGGAATAATTTTTGGAGCATTTTGGGATCATTTTAGGGTCATTTTGGGGTCATTTTGAGATCATTTTTGGGTCTTTTTGGGTTCAATTTCGTATAATTTTGGGAACACTTAAGTGTCTTTTTGGGATCATTTTAGGATTATTTTGGAGTTATGTTTGGGTCATTTTGGGATAATTTTAGGTAAGTAAAGTTAGCGCTAAATTAATAGCACCGAGCAGGCTCGGTCACCCAGGTGCTGTATACTACTAAAATATTGAATTCAATGGTTTGAGAGTTTTAAGGAAAAATGAAAGCAGTCTGATGCCTAGTTTATTTGGGCCAGTCTAATGTATGTATTTGCTATGTGTGTATTGTGATGATGCGTGCCTGATCGTCGAGAGGAATCACGTAAAACTTTTGGTCAGTAAATATATATTAACCTCGGATTTATTGGCGAAAGAGTAACCGATGCCATTGTCACGTGTATATATGTACCATAGTACAAGTGCGAACCATAAGTTGACCCGTTTCTGTGGGGGTCAACACTAAACTTAAGTACTTTGGTCAATGTGTGTTGGTGTACGTGAGGGTATGTAGATACCAACGTGTGTTATGTTAACAAGCGAGTGAAAACACAATTGAAATATCATATCTGTAAACGTTTGGCCATTATGGTTTCAAGTAGTAACTAAATAGCGTAATGCGTGACAAGCTCGGTTAGGGCATAGTTACAAGCGCATAATGAGTTCTTGTTATGCCACATAAATTCCATAAACGTTTAAACTGCTAAATCTA
>CAXKVI010000001.1:50495823-50528323 GCA_964058755.1 Campiglossa producta | reverse complement strand
CAATTATTTAGACCCGCGTGCCATCTATCGGAATTTTGATTTTTACTATTTGTAGTGTCGCCGTTCCCTCAATTTAATGCCAAGTTTCAAGTTCCTAGGTTACTTGGAAGTTGGTCAAAATTCGATCGCGAAATTCCCAACTTCAAATTAGTTTTCGAAATAGCTCGATTCGTCCGCCACCTAACCGAATTTTTTTTATGAGGGATTGCATTGTCATCGGGTTATGACAAATGTGTCAAGTTTCAAGTCTGTAACTAACCTGGAAGTTACTAAAAATAGATCGCAAAATTCCAGGTGTCTTTTAATATATTTTTTTTTAAGATTTGCAATTATCTCGACCAGTGCGTCATCTATCGGAATTTCTTGTACAACAAGTTGTATTGTCTTCAATTGTTGATATGTGTCAAATTTTCAATAATCTAGCTTACGGGGAAGTTCCTCAAAAGTGCGTCCCAAATTTTCAATTCTTAAATGAATTTATCTACCGTATTTCTTGATCCCTGCGCCACCTAACGAATACTTTTTTCGTCCACATTGCATTGTCACGGAGCTCTGAACTATGTTCCAAGTTCCAAGCGTCTACTCAACGGGAAGGTACCTAAAAAGACTTTGCAAGATTCCGAAATTTCGTATGGAGAAGGTGGTGCAAACAAGAAAGCGACTTAATATAAAGGATTTAAAAAAAATACACCGATATCTGAACACACTACCCTCTGGAGGGAAAACCTAGGGTGACCCGAAAATTACAACTTCAGATTCGGATTCAGCACACCCAACAACTTTAAAATCCGATAAGAAACCCTCTGGGATTTTTTGGCTGTTGTACAGAGTAATTATTATCGCAGCACTTTCCAACTGATTCCATGAGTGTCTTAAATATAAGCATAAAACCATTTCAAGTTAATCCCAACCAATGCCGATAAGATCACTGATCATCAAAATCTGTATCACAAAATACATATAATAGTAGATTTTTTTTTAATTTATAATGAAATTTGTTTAAGCTTTCCTCGTAAAAGTTCAGAAAACATTCCCAACATTACATTATGGTTTAAATGACTATGTTCGTTGATTTTTTCAGTTCCGCATTTTGGGAACAATGCATTTTTTCTGAAGAGAAAGTATACCATACATTACGAATATGCATTTTTTTTTTGTTCTCTTTCAAATTTAAAAGTTATTGAAGAGGAAAGTGTGTTGTTTGTCCTTTAATTTGGTGCATATAACTTTTGGAAGAGTTTCATAAAAATTGGGAGAAGTATGCCAATTTGTACATTCGTTTTGGTTTGAAGCTCCTCAATTTTATTCATTCTGATTCAAAACAAATATGTTGGCTACACAGGTTACAATTTCACATTTTTTTTTTTATAAAGGTTTTGGCTTTGCGTTGAAAAATCATTAAAAGAATCGATCTTGATCGGAGTTGTCTTAAAATTTTATAATTTTTAATTGAAAAACCGCCAATCTGAAATATAGCATACACCGTTTTGAAAATGCCCGTTACGTCGTTTTGCAGAATCACCGACGATATGTTTTTTTAACAGAAAAATTAACAACTTTTGTTCAGACTGGACTTAAGTCCATTTTGAAGATGTATGTATGAAATGCACATTTAGCATTCAAATTTACAATTCAACATTCAAGTCTAAAAAACTTTTACAGAAATGATTGTTGGGATATCTTCATAGATTTAAAAAAAAAATGTCAAAATATGAAATAAATTTCGTTTGAAATTTTTTGAATATTCAAAGTAGACATTTATTTCAAACAGCCAGCCCTGCTAGACAGTGCTATGACATTCAGTCAGCTTTGGAATGTTGCCTTTGAGAACATGATGGGAAATCGTGATGTAAATATAAAACAGCTGATAGTTACATCAGGATTTTCTATCACGTTTTCAAAAGCAACATTACAAAGCTGACTGAATGTCATAACACTGTCTAGCAGGGAGGTATTCAAATTCAAAGCAAAGCAAAGCCAATTCAATTCAATTCAAATTCAATATGAATGATTCATTTGCCGTTTTGGATGGAGTCATGCAGAGGGCTATTGTACATCACACAAAAGGTATTTTATTTCGTATTCGTACAAAAATATTTTCAGGTTACCACCTAGGGCTGCCAACTAATCCTATTATAGTTATTTTTTGCATATGGGTTAAAATTACGAAAACCACTTGACTCATTTGGATGAACTTTTGGATATGCTACCTTTTAAGCTCTCCTACGTAAGCGTTGCCACTAGAAAGTTTTTGCAAGGTTGCCACACATTTTAAATATTTAAAACTTGAGGGAGATATGCTGGTGGGCATTTTACTTCGCGTTACAATAAAAATACTTACAGGTCGGGTTACCACCTAACGTTTACAACTAATCCCATTATATTAATGTTTGCTAATGCTGATGGGTTTGATGGTTTAACTGGTCAGTCATTACTTAAGCAAAAATTTCTGGGTAGTGTTTCGGGGCATTTTGATCAACAGTCGTTCACTTCAATCATACCGTTAAAGTTGATAATACTAGCATATAAGGTTATTAGGAGGAATTGAACCCATCAGTCCATAAGATTTTCCAGACCCAAAAAAATATTCAGAAAAAAGTCGTAACAGTGATCAAATCGTTTTTAGGGGTGTCAAATATGTGTGTACAAAATTACAAGTCTATAACTTAGCTGGTTGATTTTTGGCCGCAAAACATAGTTATTTATATCAAAGTGCATTGTCCCGAAGTGATATATATTTACCTACTTTATCTGGTATCACACAACAATTCAGGCTTTTAAAGTCGTTGTGGCAGCGCCCAAAGATCTAATCTTAGTGCCGTTGCAGCGCAGTTAAATTCTTGCATCTAAACAATTCAGGTATCACCCAAGTCAACAATTCAGGTATCACCCAAGTCAAAGTTAAAAAAAAAAAACAAGTACTAAATATGTAAATCTTCTCCTTTCTTACCACTATCCCACCTTAGAACCCAAACATATTTTCAGACGAGCACTAAACACTCGTGAAATCCTTTCCGAAAAAATATTTAAACCTATCATGAAAAATATGTAAAAACAAATTGTGATCAAAACGCCCCAAAATAATATTCTAACGCAGTTTGACGATACCAAAGAGATACCAAATATAGGCCAAAAAGATAGAGTCTTTAAAAAATAAGATCTCTGGGCAACCATAAACTGTAACTAAAACCATAAAAAAGTGTTCCCAAACACAACTAAATGCACTTCACTTAACTTAATATATTTTTCGGGTGCGCTTATGAGCGATTGCATGAAGTGAGTCAATCAAAATGAAATATTTTTTGTTTATTCTTCGCACACACTGTTTCGATGGTAGTAAAGTTCTAATATGAAACTGGAAATTGGCTAGACAAACTGGGCATGTCGGCATGATTACAGAAGCCAGAGTACACAACAACTTTTTTAGTGCACGTATTGTTCTTCATAATAAGCACGATAAACTCTTGTACTATAAACATGAAGAGCGTCATTTGTTTTGTGATTAACTAACGACTGGCGATTAGATCCCTAATTAAAGTTAACTATTTCCTAACGCACAGAAAAACTACGGTGTCACAAAATATGTGTTATGAGCTAAGCTGAATCTTGTTTGCTAGTACGCAGAACAAAAGAGTGCTTCCAACATTTTAGTTTGCTTCGAAATTATAAGGCGGCTCGTTGATATGTAGTTGAGAATAAAACATAAAATGTATACGTAAAGTTAGTAAAAGTGGTAAGAAACTGTTTTAAAAGTAAGTCAAGTGCACTAGAGAAGGTGCTGAAAGTGAAAAATAGTGCATCGGTTTGAAGTAGTACTTTATTTGTTATTAATCAGACATTGTAAAACGACTGGACATAAACTATCAGGCATCAAAGTGCACCGATGGCCAACAGGATCAGAAAGGTTGAACTCAAAATTGTAACGAGGAAAAATTATTGAATAAATTGAACAAACCAACCTATTGCCAATCGACCTAAGAGACAAAGAAAATAGCCGGTGAACTACTTTATCTAGTCCCAGTGCTAGATATGTTGAAAGTAGTCCGCTAACCTCATTCTATTCCTAGATAATAACTGAATCTAAAAATACTAGTATCGCCTGTGATCGAAACTTCGACCAATAAAATCTGGTGGTGGTGACTGGTGGGGGTCGTGGGGTCGCTAGCCCCTTAACCCCCATCCTTAAATTTCGGGGACGCTTCTGAAAATATACCGCCTATACCTCAGTTTTTTCAATTTCCTTTCCATCGGTGCAGATTTCATTCAAATCGGTCAAATGATTCGCTCACAGGAGGTTCCTAAAGTTTTTCATATGGCGTATTTATATACATATAGATAGATTCTCGAAACGGTCCAACAAGATCCCTCAACATTTTCTAAAAATAAATGTGAAATATCGTCAATCTATTTCTAAAGAAATCCGGGAATACTTCCCATTTTGTCTAAAAAACGGTTTGAACAGCCCGAAATATATAGGAACTGAAAAGGATACCTAGTTCAACTTTTCGAAAACACTTAGAAAACTGATTCTTCTTAAAATTCTATGTAGTACTCTTTCGGATGAGTTCTAAAAAACTGTTCTGCAGGATAGAGTCCAAACTCATACTAAGGACTACGAGCTCGCTTTCATTGCATACGCGCAGTTCTACACGTTCTTTTTGACATAGGAATAGGCAGATTTACCCACTACTGTCTTCCGATCTCGGATGGTTCTAGTTCACCGCAAGACCCACTTTCTAGTTTTTATACGTGTTACTGGGTATGTGTGTGCAATAGTATAAAACTCAGTCACTTCCCAGCCAGCAAGGTACCGTACATTTTACGAACATTGCGATTTACGAGCTATTCTCGAATAAAAAAACAATAACAAAAGAAGCTTTTCTGTCACGTCAAACAAAAAAATTAAAATAAAAAATTTCAAACAAAAAATTTTGAACGAAAATTTTCAAACTGATATTTTAAAAGTAAGTATGCTTGTAAAATATCTAATTAAAAACACAAATAACATAAAATATATCTTTTAAATTATTACTAGCGTGCTGGAAGGTGGATTTGCGGAAAAAGAAAAAGGGACAGAGAAAGTAGCTGCTATTCTGGGATCTCGGGATGCCCTCTGGGTTGTATGACCCACTATTTATAAGTTATGATGCCTAACATGTAAACCAATATCAGTATGTACTTACACGCTGGCAAAAAGGTACACAATTTTATTATTTAATAAAAAAACTTTATACCTAAAATTTAGGTTTGTTTATTTGTATTATTTTTCGCATTGAAATCAGTCGGTAAGGCAGTCTAGAAAGTTGGTTTTTCTATCGAAAATTAATTGTTTACGAGTACATTTACGATAAAAAAAACGGACGTAAAAAGATTCATATACGAGTGCTTTTTCGATACTTTTACGACAATCGTAGGCAAAAAACATTTCAGAGCGAAACCGGATTCGTAGGCGAATCGTAAACGGATATCATTAACGATATTTTATCAGAGTTTTCTTCGAGAAAACGTCAGTTTACGAGCTCGTTTACGATGATTTTGCTGGCTGGGTTTTAAATGGCTGTAATTATTTTAGTAGTTAAGATAGACGCACATGGCATACCATTTTGGAAGCTTCAAAGCTTTAAATTTAAAAGTGTATAAAAATATTTAAAAAAAAAAAAGTTTCAAAAATTCAAAGAAAATTCACTTTGAAAAAAATGTAATTTTAATGTAATGTAACAATATGTTTGGGAAAGGGCCAAAAAAATAGCCACCCCTAAGGGTTAAGTTAAGGCTTATTTTCTCATCAATGCCTAACTTTTTAGGGGTAAGACCAAGTCGACATATTTTTTGAATCACCCTAGTGATCATAGAAGGCATTTCGGCGATATGGGTATCAAATGAAAGTTTTTAAGAAGAGTTTTAACAGGAATTTGTTTCCAGTCCCATGCAGGAACTCGTTTCCGAGATATACACCAAGTTGTGGACCAGGTGTGACCCTAGAAAGTGTTTGGACATTATGGGTACCAAATTAAAAATGATGATGTGTGGTTCTAAGTACTATATGCGAACCCGGTTTCGAATTTTGGACCTAACTTTGGCCCAAGTGTGACCCTGGACGTTTCCGAGACATTGACCAAATGTTCTTTACAAAAATGGGGCACCTCCAATATAAGCTCAGCTTTTCATGCTGAATATCTTAAACATGTTGATGGTAGGGACCTGAACATTTGTAGGCACATATACGATATCACTGCTATACTCACGAATAAAATTTGGGTTATGGGAAAATAATAATCACAAAAAATATGGGAGCTATGGGAAAAAGGCGTGGCACCTGAATATATCTAACCCTTTCAGACCTAGGGTTTATTTTCTTAATTATTTTACATTAAGCGTTAGAAACAAAATAATTTTTGTAAATATGAGCCAAAATACACTACCAGAAAAATTCCCAAAAACCTTTTTTGAAAACAGGACATCGCACAATTGTGGTATGTGGGTCATAGATTGTAAAATACCTCCATTAAAATAGTACATAGTTATAGTTTCGATATTTTATTGAACTCAAAAATATTAAGGTACTTCAGTCTTTTATAAAAATAATTTCACTTTAAATTTTTATATACTTTGACATAAAATAATAAAAGAAAATAACAATACTTTAATCAGTTACGTGTATGGCGCTTCTCAAAGCAGTCCTTATTTTTTACCCAACGAAGAGTAACCTTACACTTTTGGCATCGGCCTCTTGATCGACTTCCACAATTATTGGGGCATACCCTTGGCGAATCATCTGAAACGAAGGCCAGTGATCATACCGTATGTCATCAGGTGCTTCATGGGGTCGATATTTGATTCCGTAAAAATCTTCAGGCAGTTGAAACGGTTCAACCTGATCAGGAGCTTCAAAATAAGCTGCAAGTACACTACCAAGTTCCATTTTAAATGTCTTCTCTGTATTCCATCCATGAGTTATAAAAAAAATAATACCTTGACAGTCCATTTCTTTGTTTTCATTTTAATCCTGTAATATTCAAGCATTTGATCACACAAATCAACTCCTCCCATAAACGAATTACAATTTTCAATTACAGAAGGTATTTCAACTGGCAAACGGCGTTGTAAATTTCTATTCCCCCTCTCAACTTCACCTGCAGGGTCCTTTCCACATTTACTTGAAGCAACAATAAGGCTCTTTGTGTCCTTCCACTTCACAAGAGCTACATTTGTACACTGACATATGTATATCGCCACGACTCATATCTTTGTCCAGGGGGAATTTAACATATTTGGGTATTCTGTTCGCCATAATTGTACCTGTTGCGGGATAATCCATTTGGTACAGCGCTTCTACGAGAGGTATTGCAGTAAAAACCTGTCAAAATAGATCTGGCTGCCTTTTGGTAAGTTTTTTATTAACTTCATGACTATAGATGGCCCATGCCCAAGACCACAGTCTTCCTGTAGAAGTGGCGCATACCAGATTTTTTAATCCAATGGGCAGCGGCTTCGATCGAATTACTTGTCTAGCAGGACATCTTCCAGTAAATGATATCATCTGCTCGCCAATCGAGTAGCTTGTGATATCAGTTGCCAGTTCATTGCAATGCTTCCTAAACATGTCTATGATTGCAGGAAAGCCAAGGTAACCCATTATAATTGCACATCCGTAAAATCTTTTTATGTCGGCTGATACGTAACGCGCCTCCTGACCTCGATTATCCAATACGTACTTTTTTGTAAAATTGGCAGTATTCTCATAGTGCCATTCTGGAAAATAGTTGTTAAAATACTTTAAGGGCGTCTTCACGGTTACGTTGTGTTGGCATCCATAAGTAACAGGGAGCTGCGTGCTAGGGAAAGGCGAATTTTTCCAAATCTCCCGCCTAGGGGGTGCTTTGGTTCTATTAATCGATGACGGCTGTTGGACATGTGGACTTGCAGTATTTAAATGTAGAGCTTCTATATCCCCCTCATCATTATCCGTACTTTCATCGCTTTCTTGCTCTCCAGTGTTGACGTTAAACGGTGTCCAAGTTTCATCCCTATTATCATCATCATCACTAAAATCTATATCAAATTGATCTAGAATATCTAGAACTGCTTCAATATCATCGCTGCCTGAATAGCACAATTGTGATATCTGTTATTCACTACCTTCTGATTAATAGTAACTTTTAGAAAAATTGTTTAAATGAACACAATCACAATATAAATACTATTATTAAACTTCAAACACTTTTATAATTTAAGGTTTATATGTTAAAAACGAAAAAAAAACACTTACCACGAGGACGCATGTCTCAGCTTGCTAAAGGTCACTTTGAAAATGAAGCATTTTATCTGCTATTTAACATTCGAATATTTTTTGTTTTGCAGTTGTCTTGAAAAACAGTTGTCACAATCACTGCTTGCCAGATTTTATCACATCTTGCAGTCATAATCAAATTCGAAAATATTTAAGTTAAAGCAATTGATTGCAATTGAAATTCATATCATAAAATACGCAATCCATTCATTAGCGTGTAGACAGAAGCTTATCGAGCTTCCTCATATATGTGGTTGCCTACATAAGTATTCGCTGTAATTTAGAAGTTTTATTTTAATTAGTCGCTTAGTCGCCTCTCATAGTCGCATACTACCTAGAAACATTGCATTTCCTTAATTGAACAATCAGCATTTGTTGGCCTGATTTAATTTTCATAGCGTACGTAGACAACCAAAAGACGTTTAATTTTGCATTATTACTAGCTCAGCTGCAACCATTGCGAGTACCTATATCAATACTAAATGTACATTTCCAGAGTAATCATTTTTTTTATTGTCGGCTATTTGTACAATGCACGCATTTGTAAGGTCACTTAATTGGTTCGTATTTTAGTTGTATTGTGGGTCATGAGTGGGCGGCGAGGTTTTGTCGCCCAGCCGTATTGACCGTTAGTCGTGTAGGCTGCCTGCCATATAGTATGCGTCGTGTAATTATCTCAATGCACCGAAAATGTCCATAAATATTAATAAATTACTAACAATACATAAAAGTTGCACCAAATGCAAAATTGTTGAGGGAAAATGTGCTGGAGCAAAACAAAAAAAAATACAACAGCAACGTTTACCGCCTTTGCCATTAAGGCACACAGGTGGAAATTGGTATAATGGCTGTGGGCCATTGGCCATTGCCCGCTCGATTGACTGTCGCATTCTGCGGGCAAGTCGCCTTTTTTCCACTCGATCAAATTACTGAATAACTGAATATTGCTGACCCCAACACATGCATGCGGTGCACGGTACCTACCACCTGCCATATTCAGTGCAGTGAACGTGCATTCAAATTACAGTTTAATTGCAAATTCGAGTAGTTCATACAATTGAGACCGCTTACAACCAACACATTGTCGATAATATTAATTTTGGTATATAATGTATGTGTTCTGGGTTTAATTGGTTATGCCAAAGGGATTAATCAGTGATTTCTTTCTTAGTTTTTAGCTTTAATCAGTTTTGGACGTGAGAGCATAGGTAGAGCGATGTAGATGGATATTGGAGGGAGAGGGAGGTATGCTTCAGAACCCTTTGATGATGAAATATTCCGCTAGGTTACGCGCTGATCTTGCAATCGATTTTTAAGTAACTTTCCAATAATCTAGAGACCTGAAAAATTATACCTGATTCAGAGACCGATGACAACGCAATAGTTGATCAAAAAATTTCGCTAAGTGGCGCCACCTGGATCTAGCTATTTGGGAAATTCGTTTGAAAGCAGACTATCAATTTTCAGTTAACTTTCCAGCAACCTGGAGCCTTGAAATTTAGCACAAAGACAAGACAAATTGTGGAAAAAAATACTGCAGTTGGCACCCTGACTCCCACTTAACTCGTGACAATTTCTTAATTAAGAAAATCTGCTGGTAGGCCAACGGAAAAATATACTTAGAAAGCTCCTTTGGGTTTCTTTATTTAGATTTCTAACTAAATTCTTAGCGACTGAGGAGCTTAAAACTGAGCATACATGGCAGTACTCAGAGACACTACAAAATATAGAAACCAAAATTACAACAGGTGGCGCTCTGATCGCGATATTTATTTTTTTGGAAATTTTCCGATAAGCTAAAGACTTAAAACTTCACACATGGGTCACAGCCCGATGACAATACTTTAGTCAATTACAAAAAAATAGTTGGCAGGAACACGGAAAAAGCATTTATTGAAACTCGTTTTAAATTAAAAATAAATGCTATTGGTACTATTGATGATTTAGTTTAGTGGGTTGTGCTAAAAAGAGAAAGTATAAAGATGAAACTCAGACATGATTTAAATAGGTAAGCATGATTTTCTCTATATAATTTAACATGACATTATGGAATTATTAAATTTGTAATGATCACATGGCCAGAAGTAGTTATTTATGCGAATTTATAAAGTTTCAAAATATTTTTCATAATACCAGCGTATCAGTTTCAGAACTTTTCTACAAAAAATTCGTAACTTGAGTACTAACTAGTATCATTAATGATCCGACATTATTCAAATAATAACATACATACATACATACTCTATATTATACGGTTTATAGATAAGGCCCTTTGCGAAAACTGAGCATGCACAAGGCCATATCTGAATATCTCTAATAGGCGTGTTTAGTCTATGGTGTACTTGAGCGCATACATGTTGATTATCTACTCTATAAAGTAATGCATGTACGTATAAACATATAAACTAATGGCAACTTGTGACATGGTATATGCTGCAGTTTTTGCAGTTCGTTTGCAAAATGCCGGAAAAATATAATAAATTTTAATGGTTTTGTGTTTTGAAAAAATTTATGATATTGCGACTAAGTGCTGCAAATGTGACCTTTACACAACACGCACTTGTGCGCTTATAAATAAGTTTGTATGTATGTATGTATATATCGTTTAACTCATACTTAAAATAGTGACTATTAAACAATTAAATTTATATTCACAAACTTATACATTTATTTTCGCAACTGCATGTGGATACACTTTTTTAATATAGATACATAGTTTAAACGGCTAGAAGTAAAAAATTCGAATAGAAAAACAAATTGTTTATGACACATACTAAATGTACAGCATTTAATTAGAGCACAAGAAATTGTTTGTTAAATTTGTTAAAAATAACCAAACAAATCTAATTCAGTTATATTGCACTTGAAAAAAAACAAATATTAAACTCAAAGCTGCATAAAATATTGCACAAACTAATTGACTTATGAACATACTCGTATTTCCATATTCACATATGTATGAATGCAAGTTGGTACATAAGGGTGTCTCCAAAAATTTTGGGAACATTTCACCAGCGTTCTAATATTCATATACTTGAGCCTTCAAAAAAAAAAGATTAAAAAAACATGCTTTTAACAAGGTACCTCGAAGAAAACGAAAGTAGTTAACAGACGTGCCACTTTGGGGGAGCCACTTTAAAAGGTTTCTGCCAAACAATTCACAGTTTTACAATTTCTTTACTTCCTTTAACCTAAGCTGTTTGAGAATACCTAATCGAACATATCAGAAAATTGTCATCCCTAGTATTTACATAGGTAGTATGACTATAAGTTGTATTTAAAAAAGTTACCAACAATTTCAGTGTATTAATTGTTAGAAATTTATTGTATCTTAATCAGAATAAGCTTTGCGTCTATTTACAAAATTGTGTTGTATTCTGTTTCCATAATAAATCAGGAAATTTGATATATTTGTGATATATTAATGGTTAGCAAAAAAAAAAGAATACTACAAAGTGAATGGTAAATTGGCTAAAATATGCAGTCAAACAAACATTTTTTATTCAACATTATGCAAAATGATTTATTCATACAGATATTTCACGCAGTAAAAAAATTTAATTAACTAAATTTATGAAAGGAATATAATAAATACCTGCAGAGGGTGGACAACACAATAACTTTCTTGACGATAACACCTTCCCAAAATAAAAATAAAAATAAAATAAAATGAAATGAAAAAATAAATAAATAAATAAAACAAAAAAAAAGTAATATAAAATAAAATAAAACAAAATTAAATAAGATAAAATTAAATATAGGTCTTAGCTACTAGTGCTCTTAATTAAGTGCAGTTTTGTGAATTATCAATCAACTTCAGTATAATAAATCTCTACATATGAATGAGCGCCTCAAATAACGTTGTAAGCGACAAAATATAAAATGTTCGGTAGAAGCAAAAAACAGTTTGATGTCGCCATATGGTCGCTAGTTAAAAGAAACTCTCTCTTTGGGCTTGGGGCCCAAAAAATACTCAAAATAGCTCACTTTTTCTGTAGAATTATGGAAAACTGCCGTTAGAATAAGAATCCGCAAAAAACGCGTTTTGAAAAAAAAATGTCGGTTACAACGTTATTTGAGGCACGCACTCATATAATAAATTTGTAACAGGTCGATGTCTGTACATGGCAGATATCAACAAAAAATTTATTGGGGGAAGCATTATTAAGCGAGTAGAATCCAAATCAACCATTTAAAAAATGTTTGTGTGTCTGTCTGTCCGTATGTTTGTGGCCGTATCACTCTGAAAGTAATGAATGAATTGAATGAAAATTTTTTCGTTGGATTGCCCGACGCTCAACTTAAAATTTAAGATATTACTTTTTCGATATCTCAACCGGTTTTGGAGTTATCGCCCAATATGTGGACCATGTCTGTCTGTATGTTTGTGGTCGTAACACTCTAAAAGTACTGAATGGAATTGAATCATTGGATTACTAGACGCACAACTTAAAGTTTAAGATATTATTTTTTGCGTTATCTCAACGGGTTTTGGGGTTATCGCCCAATATGTGGACCAGGGTGACCAAAATGTCTTAGTACAATATGGGTGTCAAACGAAAGGTGTCAATGAGTGCTATAATATGCGATGTGATTCATTGAAATATCTGAAATGGTTTGGGAGATATCTTGAACTTTCGATAGCTCGACCGGTATCGGAGGTATCGACGAATATTTCCTTAAAAATATGTTAGTACATTATGGCACCCTTGAGTGCTGAACTCCAGTCTTTTTGTTGGATTTTATTTTTTTTTTTTAAATTACATAAAATAAAATGGGGTAAGAACACGTGAAGTGGACTCCCTCATTTACCTAAGGTTTATCAAATTCAGCTGAGTATGAGTACTTTTTCATAAAGTATGCACTATAGAAAATTAATCCCCAAAGTAGTTTTGAAAATATTTTATTTTTAACAACAACAGCAACAATTTTTGTTAAAAAATAGTTTAAAGTTCTATGAAAAAATCAATAACTCAGAAGATATTAGAGATATTCTAATGAAACTTTGAGGTTTCATAGTTAAATACTTGTACTACAAGGAGAGGAGATTAGGAATTTCTAAACCGCAGTGTGTAACCATTACACCAAACACTGCTTAGTGTGCCTGCGGGCAAATTGCAACTATATCTTCGCCTATTTTTGTTGTTATTTTTTATTTAACAATGTTATTCTTACCTAAGTGCACATACCCAAAGCGACATTCTGTTGCTTCTTACGTATGGCTAGGATTTTTGTATTAATAGAAATTTTAATGAATTCTGACCGAAAAAAATTCAAATTTTTCTAAATTTTAATTTTTTCAATATATCTTGACACTGACATTGCATTGAATTTAAAATATCAAAAAACAAACAACAAAACAAAAAGTATGATATTTTGGTGTTTTGGTGTTTTAGGTCACTGACGCTTAAATAAAAGTTAGTTTTCCAATTTTTTTTACGGTTTCTGATATCTCTGGAAAATTGCCCATATTTGCCCCTTATACAAATTTCTTTAACTTTCGTTATGTTAATCTTTCAAAATCAGGCATTTGGTTTTATACTACTGTAGTATAGGACAACAAATTACAAAAATGTAAAAATAACACTGTAGCTGTGCCTACAAAAAAACATGCTACCGTAAAAAAGTTACGCACCAAAGTAACTCGACATTTATGTTTCTACCTTGAAAACTAAAGGGAGCACATCAAATTTAAAACCACCGAAAGTTTTGCGTACAACCAAAATTTTAATACTCCGTTGCCTCAAAGAGTTATAAGCACAAAATCACAAATATTGAAAATGGCCAAAAACGGGGTATCGCTACTTTCATTGATGATAACATTTAATATTGGAGGATCACATTAACCCCGTTTACCTTTTTAGAACCTTCGTCTCAAAAACTACACCCTGGTAAAATTTCAGAGCGATACATTGATGCCTCAAAATCTAATAGAACAAATACCAAAAAGAAAATTAAGAGTATCACTCGAAAAAGCGATAAATTCGACGTTTTTCGCCTTTCAAAGTTCTGTAAGACTTATTGTCTACATTTTTTTCATCCAAATCTTCAAAGAAGATAGTCTATACGTAAAACTAAATATCCATATGCTTTTTCCCCGCTTTAATTCATTAACCGATGTGTAGCATCCGAATATCCAAAAATGTAACACTATTTGGGATATGCCCATATCTTTTATAATATTTGTATGACCACTTTAAAAGCTAAATCCTCTTGCATCGGAATTTATCAAACTCTTAGGTACTAACCAATGGTTAGTCCCCATGACATTCAAATAGCCTACCCATATTACACGGTCAAGTACACTTTAACCTACTTAGGTTCATATGCATATAACTTTGTAGCCCAAGAAGTCAATTTAACAAATACACATTCAAGTAAAATTTCCAGCTTCTTCAACTTTGACAACAAAGATATATGAGTTTGTAAATTCATCTGTTATTGTATGTATGTGCCTCACTGGACTCGAATGATGTATGTCCAAAGTCGACATTCAATGTTAGGCAGCGAATTTATTTTGTTGCAATTTTGCAATTTTCTAGCTAAGCTCGTAACTCTTAAGTATTGACATGCGAAGCGTATGAGTTTGTTTAAATATGTGTTCATATGTGTTAAAGCTACGTGCTATACACAAGCGAAGACGAAAAAGTGCTTTTGTGGCACGTTGTAATGCAAACAATAACAACAACAAATAGTAAAAAATTTAAGAAGAAGAAAGAAGTAGCTGAAAAGTTGCTTGCGAAAGGCGTCTGCTATGTGGCAGAATACTATGGAATGCACTTTATTTGAGCTTTTCCTTTTGTTTGTATGGATGTGTACGTTTCTGAGTAAGAGTGTGTGAGAATATTTGTAGGGGCGTGCTTGCGCAGTTAGTTATTTATGCTTATGCGTGCGTACTCGCACATGGCAGTGGTGTAATGTGCTTGTGTGAACATAAAAATTGAGCTTAGGATTCACGAAAGTATACATATATGTATTAGACTGTCCGGAAAAATCAAAGCCTATTATGCTGAATATAATTTATTTACACTTAGCTTATTTGCATGAAAAAAATGTTACTCATACGCCGTGCACGACCCATAAAAAGTGCAACATAATTGCAAACTTTTGAGGATATAAGCAATAATTTGGCTATAAAACATATTTTTCGGCGGTCTACTAAAGAACTGTTCAATTCCAATGTTGTCTTCAAGTAATTAAGTTTTTTGTTTAATATCTTTGTAAAGGATCATGATGTCCTTTTAAAAATATACAAGTCCCAGAATCGGTTACGGAGCAAGGAACATAAAAATGTTTCGAAAAAATTTTTTCAAAACGAGGTCGCTCCTGTGGTCGCCAAGACCACAGAGTTTACTTCTGACATGAAGAGTCTTCTGAGCGCAATTCCATCTACAAATGCAGTTCGGCGTCGACATAAACATGTAGGCCTTGACGATTTGTTGGAATTTGATAGCTTAGCGGAAAAATCTTTATGATTTTAAACCTTAGGTACGACGCGCCATACATTTATTAATCAGAACCGTCAATTGAAGGAAAAATCAAGCCAAGGCCTATGTTACACGGCTAAAAATTTGAACCTGAATTTAAAATTTCTTGGACTACATATAAAGTATGTCAAATCAAATCGGTGGTCCTACTGGTCTTAGGACATTAAAATTTTGCACACATAAAATTTCTAAGCTAGCTGAGAAATATTCCAAAAACGGTTGAAATCCGTTCACCCAGAGAGGTATAATTTTTCCTATGTTTATATTTGAATCGAATCAAAAATATAAGTACTGAGTGTATGTAGAAAAACAATTTTACGAAAACTGTTTAATCAGTTTGCATATCCTTGACAACAGGATCAAATTCCAAAAAAGTTACGTACCTTTATGTCTTGATACTTGTATGCAATTTTAAGTGACTTTTCGTCGTTAATCAAGAGGGGGGAATATGTGCAAATAGTTTTTTGTGGAATCGATAGAAAATATTCCAAACATTCCTTTTATTATAGTTAGAAGCTATAGCACGCTGTAGCGCACAAACTTTTTATCTATCCAAAGCAGGAACGGTGACATTTATAATGCATAATTTTTTCTGACTTATATTTGTTTTAATATTTGGTCGATTTTTTCTTTATCTAGTCAAGCCTAGTAAATATCTTGGACTACCCATACTACTCCAAGAAAAATCCACTTCCATATAAAAAAAGGTACTCCAATTACAACGGCGAAGTCCTAGGATTAGACCACCTAATCTAACTAAGAGTACTCCATCAAAAAGGGCCAACTACATTACCCTAGTTGGAGTAGAAAGGGTAGCAGGAGTGGAACACCTACTTTAACACCCGCTTTACATTGGAGTACTCTATGGAGTACTAATTGTATACAGTGGTCCAAACTTAGGACATCGCCATGTTAATTGGACCACCTTTTTTGTACTTTTGGACTACTATTGGATACTCCATCATTGGAATACCCTACAGGGTATTGATTAGAGTATTTTGCCAATTTTGCACGGAGCAAGTTCTATATTTTCGTACAAATCACAACTAAGACCACACCTTTAAACGTTATATGCAAAATATATAGCTTAACCCTAGTTCGGCCGACGAGTCACTCGGGTGACTATTTCACATTTGAGGCACGAAAAGACCAATTTGTAATCAACTCAGTTAGCTTATTTTCCCTGACATCTAAGAATAATGAATTTCAAGTAGAAAAAATACAAAACAAAGTTTAAAGAATTTATTTATAGCCAAATATTAGAAGTTGAAAATTTTTTTTCTTGTTCTGGCCGACGTAGTCACCTGGGTGACCAAATCAGAAGCTATACAGATATGAATATATATATGCGTATATATAACAGCTGTTAAGGTTAGCAGATGCTGATAATGTTACAATATACTCAACTGCACTATTTCCGCATACTTGTTTTTACCTGTTGTTCATTTACATCCGACTTTGCATTTTATTAAATACAGTCACCCAGGTGACTGCGTTGGCACAAATGAGTTATAAAAATCGTCGGCCGAACTAGGGTTAAGTTAGCAAAAATTCTTAACAGTTTTATTTTTAATAAAAATGTCTATGTTGCTGCTTTTTCTTAAGAAGTGTCGTGCAAAGGATGAAGAAGTTTCATTTCAACCCAAAAATTATTATCGCCCTAATCTGTGAATGCGTATGTGTGCCAATGTAGTAGCTAGATATTCATACATGAGTCAATTTTAGTGTTACTCATTTTTTATAGCACTTCGACCGCACTATATCGCTTTTAGTTGGTCGATCTATAGTGCTAAATATACATATGTATGTATGTGTGTGTGTTTCGTGTTTTATATTTCTTACGAAATCGACACCACAAACTATCAGTGCAACAATTCGTGCACACACACACACGCGTGCACTCCGCAGCCATTACTCACTTACGATTTGTCGTTGCTGTCGCTTCTTTTTCATGGTTTGTTGACTTTGACGGCGACGTTGGCTTTTGTCGCCTATTTACTTCTCTCACCAACATTTATTTTGGCAGCTTTTTGCCGTGCAATCTAACCAACTAGTTGTGAACTACACCATAAGTATGTATGTCTTTCAGAAAATTAGAATTCATGCTTAGAAGTTTCAAGTCAAGTTCAAAAAATTTACTTTCAAATTCAAGAAAACTCGAAGTTATGGGGGAATACTGGACTGAGCAAGTTTGATGTTTTAAACAGGAGACCGTGTACTATGCCACCATACTCGGAGAAATTTAAGGTTATTTAAACTTAACAGCTACATACTACTATTTTTTGGGTCTATTTGAAACTAGTGAATTGGTCTCTTTGGAACTAGTGAATAGTTATTACATCTCGTTGCGCATGCCCATTAGAGCGTATCACCAAAAAAAGTTGAAAATGTTCCCCCCAGTTTGAACACTTACCTTATGAGGTTTTCAAAAAAAATTTTTTTAATTTTTTTGTCACCCTGTAAACAACAGCGAAATTTTTTTTTTTTCTATAACTTCTATATTTCTAGTTCGATTTTCAAAAGTGATACATTTTTAGAAAGGTATTCACCAAGGCAATATTTCATCAATAGAAACTTTTAGCCCTTCATGCCAAGTTCAGTTTTTATTTCATTTATACTAAAACCAACACCTGTATTAAAAAAATTAGTAGTGGTGAAGCAAGTGTCTACTTAAATGTCATTCACGTGTCATTATTTATTTCATAAAAGCCTCTTATTAACATTATTTAAAAATATATATATTCGCTAAACTAAGTAGCCGAGAACGTTACAGCAAATTGGAGTCAAGGAAAGATTTAGCATAAGTGCATTACATTTATTTCCTCATTACAGGGTGTTGGTTTTAGTAAAAATAGAATAAAAACTGAACTTGGCATGAAGGACTAAAAGTTTCTCTGGATGAAATCTTGCCTTGGTGAATACCTTTCTAAAAATGTATCACTTTTGAAAATCGAACGAGAAATAAAGAAATTATAGAAAAAAACAAATTTAGCTGTTTTTACAGGGTGACAAAAAAATTAAAAAATTTTTTTTTGAAAACCTCATGAGGTAAGTGTTCAAACTGGGGGGAAACATTTTCAACTTTTTTTTCCTCCATACACCGTGATACGCTCTAATGCCCATGGTGAAAAGACGAGTTACTTTAGTATCAAAAAAAAAATTTAGCTCACTGACTAGTTCGTTTAAGACTCATGCGAGCCCTAAGATAGTTAACAACTAACTACTTGATTTGACTGTTGGGTGCTTGTTGGTGTCCGTAACTACTTTTATTTCTTTCTGGTTGTCAACAAAAATTAAGTTATATTTTCCTAATTCGCACTCTCACTTTTTCATACATCAAATACGACTTGCTGATGCTCTTAGAATGCAAGAAAATTGATGCCAAACGGCGTGTAAAATGGCAAAGATACGTGTCTGGTGCAAAGCTAGAACTTAGAAAAAAGCTTTTGCGAAAGTATACAAGTTAATTTGATAAAAAATATATACTTCTGCACTTGAAAGAGAACAAACATTTTTAAATTGTACTTATATAACTCACTACCATGGCTAAATCAAGGAACAGCGTGCTTCACCCTCTAGCTACAATAAATTGAAATCTTGGAATATTTTCTATCAATTCCAGAGAAAATCTTTTGACCATATTTGCCCCTCTTGATTTAAAGACGAAAAGTCACTTCATATTTTCATAAAAGTGACATGTCGTATTCGCAACATTTTTTTTTTTGTAAGGAGTTTGCATACTGCTTCAAGAAAAAGCTGATGAAGCACGAAATAATGATTACAGAAAGTACAGGTTTAAGTTTTCTAGGAAATGTGATGGGATTCCAACCAATACAGATGTTATTAATAAACTACTGGCAATTTCTGACCAACAAAAAATCTATGGAATTTAGACATAAAAATAAAACTTTTGTGTAGGGCCAAGCGAGGTATCCCTAGGGGTTGACTGATTTAAAAAAATTCTGGTACAGTAAATAACTTTTATGAGAGTAATTTATGTGCCGAATTCCATGAAGATGTCATGTTTTTCTATGTCATGGGGAGAAAATGGCGATGAGAATGCAATATTATGGTAAAATTATTTGATAGTTTGCGCGTAGCAATATAACAAAAAATGATTCCGATAGGCAGCGTACGGCTAGCGATATTTGAAAAACTTCACACCCACAGATAAGGCTTGTGATATTGAACTAACTTCCCTTTGAGATGAGCTTTTGAAATGTTCACCATCGTTCAGGTTTCGGTGACAATGCATTATAGGTGCACAAAAAAATCAAAAGGTGGTGAGCGGGCCGCTTTATTTGCAAAAATCCCATTCATCATCCTATCTTAAGTTTTGTCGTTTGGTCTTATTGTCCCAGGTATTATTCGAATTTCACTGGTATGTTGTTGTTGTTGCTGTTAACAGCAAAAACACTCACCGAAGGTTTTGGGGAGTGATGCCGAAATTAACAGTCCTTGGCCGGATATGAACGCGGTATGCTGCGGTAATCCCTTGCGGTACTGCCCGACTATCGTGGTAGCGATTTGGTTGACCAGTGGAACTTTCTAGGTCATGTCATCCCTGCATCCATGAGGAAGGAGAAGATGGGTAATGAGGGGTGAGAGGCATCATATCCGTAGATCAACCACCGAGTTGACGTGCCTATGTGCATAATAGTCGCCGCGCAGAGCTTGTCCTGAAGATTTATGAGTGTTAATTTAAATAAGTTTTAAACAAACTTGGAAGTTTTAAATCTATAATAAATATAGTTTAAAAAAACTAAAAATCACGCATTTTGGGAGTATTGAACTAAAAATTTGAAAATGATTTTAAAAACCCTACACAGTAATCTTCGTTTTTTATTTAAATTATTTTTACATTTTTAGTGCAATATTCTTTAAAAGCGCGTGTTTTCGCTTTTTAAACTAAATTTATTTTTACTTTTTAGTTAAATGTGTTATGAGGTAATCGATATATATATCGAAGTATGCCGCAGTGCAAACGAAACCTCTGGGCCTCCACTTTCGTTTGATACCCATATTGTAGGCAATTTTCAATATTTTTGGACAACCTCATTTTGACCGATAACTCAGTTATCGATAAATATATCGAAATATTGAAAAGTCCAATAGAAACCTGTGGATCTTCCCTTTCGTTTGATACAGGCAGTAGGCATTATGACCGATAACTTAGTTATCGATAAATATATCGAAGTCCAAATGCAACCTCCTATCGTTTGACACCGATATTGAATGCACATTTCAAGGTTTTTGTGACAGTCATATGCCACTTTCGGGTAGACTGAAGTAGAGTTACATACAAACAAGCAAACATACATATGAATGTATGTACAAGTAAAGCTAATGAAAGCGCAGTAAAGAAACTAGCATTATGTGGGAAAAGCGTCGAGCGCTCGATACACGAAAATTATGGCACAAAGCGGACCACGCTTTTTCCACAATACTACTGTGTAGGGTTTTTAAAATTATTTTCAAATTTTCAGTTCAATACTCTCTAAAAGCGTTATTTTTAGTTTTTTTAAAACTATATTTATTTTTTACTTTTTAGTCAAATGTCCTATGAAATTATCGATAAATATATCGAAAAATACAGCAGTCCAAACGAAACCTCTGGACTTCCACTTTCGTTTGATACCCATACTGTTAGGAAATTTTAGGACATTTGGCCTCAGATTTTGACAATAACTCAGTTATTGATAAATTTATCGAAATATATCGAAGTCCAAATGAAACCTGGGGCCTTTCCCTTTCGTTTGATACCCATATTGTAGGGAATTTTTTAGGTTTTTGGGCAATCATATTTTGACCGATAGCTGAGTTATCGATAAATTAATCGAAATATATCGAAGTCCAAATGAGGCCTGGGCCTTCACCTTTCGTTTGATACCCATATTGTAGGGAATTTTTTAGGTTTTTGGGCAATCATATTTTGACCGATAACTGAGTTATCGATAAATTTATCGAAATATATCGAAGTCCAAATGAGACCTGGGGCCCTCACCTTTCGTTTGATACCCATATTGTGGGGAATTTTTAAGGTTTTTGGGCAATCATATTTAGACCGATAACTCAGTTATCGATAAATTTATCGAAATATATCGAAGTCCAAATGAGACGTGGGGCCTTAACCTTTCGTTTGATACCATATTGTAGGGAAATTTTAAGGTTTTCGGGCAACCACATTTTGAACGATAACTCAGTTATCGATAAATTTATCGAAATTTGTCGATGTCCAAGTGAAACCTGGGGCCCTCACCTTTCGTTTGATACGCATATTGTGGGGAATTTTTAAGTTTTTTGGGCAATTATATTTTGACCGGTAACTCAGTTATCGATCAATTTATCGAAATATATCGAAGTCCAAATGAAACCTGCGGCCTTCCCCTTTCGCTTGATACCCATATTGTAGGGGAATTTTAAGTTTTTCGGGCAATTATATTTTGACCGATAACTCAGTTATCGATCAATTTATCGAAATATATCGAAGTCCAAATGAAACCTGCGGCTTTCCCCTTTCGCTTGATACCCATATTGTAGGGAAATTTTAAGGTTTTCAGGCAAACACATTTTGACCGATAACTCAGTTATCGATAAATTTATCGAAATACATATGTCGATGTCCAAGTAAAACCTGGGGCCTTCACCGTTCGTTTGATACCTATATTGTGGGGAATTTTTAAGGTTTTTGGGCAATTATATTTTGACCGATAACTCAGTTATCGATCAATTTATCGAAGTCCAAATGAAACCTGCGGCCTTCCCCTTTCGCTTGATACTCATATTGTAGGGAAATTTTAAGGTTTTCGGGCAACCACATTTTGACCGATAACTCAGTTATCGATAAATTTATCAAAATATGTCGATGTCCAAGTGAACCCTGGGGCCCTCCCCTTTCGTTTGATTCCCATATTGTAGGGAATTTTTTAGGTTTTTGGGCAATTATATTTTGACCGATAACTCAGTTATCGAAATATTTCGATGTCCAAATTAAACCTGGGGCCCTCCCCTTTCGTTTGATACCCATATTGTAGGGAAATTTTAAGCTTTTTGGGCAATCATATTTTGACCGATAACTCAGTTATCGATAAATTTATCAACATATTTCGATGTCCAAATGAAACCTGGGGCCCTCCCCTTTCGTTTGATACCCATATTGTAGGGAATTTTTTAGGTTTTTGGGCAATCATATTTTGACCGATAACTCAGTTATCGATAAATTTATCAAAATATTTCGAAGTCCAAATGAAACCTGGGGCGCTCCCCTTTCGTTTGATACCCATATTGTAGGGAAATTTTAAGGTTTTCGGCAACCACATTTTGACCGATAACTCAGTTATCGATAAATTTATTGAAATATGTCGACGTCCAAGTGAAACCTGGGGCCTTCCTCTTTCGTTTGATACCCGTATTGTAGGGAATTTTTTTTGATTTTTGGGCAATCATATTTTGACCGATAACTCAGTTATCGATAAATTTATCGAAATATGTCGATGTCCAAATGAAACCTGGGACCCTCCCCTTTTCTTTTGATACCCATATTGTAGGGAATTTTTTAGGGTTTTGGGCAATCATATTTTGACCGATAACTCAGTTATCGATAAATTTATCGAAATATTTCGATGTCCAAATGAAACCTGGGACCCTCCCCTTTTCTTTTGATACCCATATTGTAGGGAATTTTTAAGGTTTTTGGGCAATCATATTTTGACCGATAACTCAGTTATCGATAAATTTATCGAAATATGTCGATGTCCAAATGAAACCTGGGACCCTCCCCTTTTCTTTTGATACCCATATTGTAGGGAATTTTTAAGGTTTTTGGGCAATCATATTTTGACCGATAACTCAGTTATCGATAAATTTATCAAAATATTTCGATGTCCAAATGAAACCTGGGGCCCTCCTCTTTCGTTTGATACCCATATTGTAGGGAAATTTTAAGGTTTTTGGGCAATCATATTTTGACCGATAACTCAGTTATCGATAAATTTATCAAAATATTTCGATTTCCAAATGAAACCTGGGGCCCTCCCCTTTCGTTTGATACCCATATTGTAGGGAATTTTTTAGGTTTTTGGGCAATCATATTTTGACCGATAACTCAGTTATCGATAAATTTATCAAAATATTTCGAAGTCCAAATGAAACCTGGGGCCCTCCCCTTTCGTTTGATACCCATATTGTAGGGAAATTTTAAGGTTTTCGGCAACCACATTTTGACCGATAACTCAGTTATCGATAAATTTATTGAAATATGTCGACGTCCAAGTGAAACCTAGGGCCTTCCTCTTTCGTTTGATACCCATATTGTAGGGAATTTTTTAGGTTTTTGGGCAATCATATTTTGACCGATAACTCAGTTATCGATAAATTTATCGAAATATGTCGACGTCCAAATGAAACCTGGGGCCCTCCTCTTTCGTTTGATACCCATATTGTAGGGAATTTTTAAGGTTTTTGGGCAATCATATTTTGACCGATAACTCAGTTATCGATAAACTTATCGAAATATGTCGATGTCCAAATGAAACCTGGGGCCCTCCCCTTTCGTTTGATACTCATATTGTAGGGAATTTTTAAGGTTTTTGGGCAATCATATTTTGACCGATAACTCAGTTATCGATAAATTTATCGAAATATGTCGATGTCCAAGTGAAACCTGGGGCCCTCCCCTTTCGTTTGATACCCATATTGTAGGGAATTTTTAAGTTTTTTGGGCAATCATATTTTGACCGATAACTCAGTTATCGATAAATTTATCGAAATATGTCGATGTCCAAATAAAACCTGGCGCCCTCCCCTTTCGTTTGATACCCATATTGTAGGGAATTTTTAAGGTTTTTGGGCAATCATATTTTGACCGATAACTCAGTTATCGGTAAATTTATCGAAATATGTCGATGTCCAAATGAAACCTGGGGCCTTCACCTCTCGTTTGATACCCGTATTGTAGGGATTTTTTTAGGTTTTTGGGCAGTTATATTATGACCGATAACTCAGTTATCGATAAATTTATGGAAATATGTCGATGTCCAAATGAAACCTGGGGCCTTCACCTCTCGTTTGATACCCGTATTGTAGGGAATTTTTTAGGTTTTTGGGCAGTTATATTATGACCGATAACTCAGTTATCGATAAATTTATCGAAATATGTCGATGTCCAAATGAAACCTGGGGCCCTCCCCTTTCGTTTGATACCCATATTGTAGGGAATTTTTAAGGTTTTTGGGCAACCACATTTTGACCGATAACTCAGTTATCGATAAATTTATCGAAATATGTCGATGTCCAAAAGAGACCTGGGGCGTTCCCCTTTCGTTTGATACCCATATTTTAGGGACATTTTACGGTTTTTGGGCCACTGGGGCTTAAACCGAACGAGAGTTACATACATACAAGCAAGCAAACAAATAAACAAACAAACATACAAGTGAACCTAATAAAAGCGTGGTAAAAACTTTGTCGCACGCATAACTTATCATTAAACTATTGAGAATTATGCATACATTGGGCCTGTAACATGTGCTGTGGTTGTGATTATACTAAAAAGCAAAAATGTAAAAAATCATGTCATCATTGTGAAATTAGTTAGTAAATTAGCTCAATTTTTTATTCTTTCGTTGACTAATCCATCTCGCATTCTTAATTCATTCAAAAAAGTGCACTTACAAACGGACAAAGTGACAAACATGTTTGCGAATTTACAATTCAAATTTGCAATTTACATTTTGCAACTAAATATCTCAAACATGTATTTGCGAATATATTGCACATTTAGCACTGCTTCTAACGGCATTTGAAAGAATGTAGAATGTAGCAACTATCATCCATCACATGTGAATCCATCAATGCGTCAAATCGTCAATTCATCAATGTTCACGTAAATTTCTAGTGTTTGCTATTTGAGTGTCAACTGACTGGTTTAATGGTAAAACGTCGATTGGCATGTGTCAGTCGAGAATGAGGAGGCTCAACTATTGTTCACTTATGTGCAGTCTACATATAAATTAACAAATTTTAGATGCCCAGTAGAACAAGAGGTAGTGAAAAATCGGAATTTTTTTAGGATCGTTTCAGTACTTTTTCGGGATTCTTTCTCTATTATTTTGGCATAATTTCTGCCCTTTTTTAGGATAATTTCGCGGCTTTTTCGGGATCATTTCGATACTTTTTTGGAATAATTTTTGGACTTTTTAGATACAATTTTAGTGTGTTTTTGAGTACTATTTTGCGACCATTCGGGATCATTTATAGACTTCCTTGGTATAATTTTGGAACATCTTACCATTACGGAAAGTTTTTCGGAACTTTTTCGGGATCAATTCTGGACTTTTTTCGAATTTTTTCGTGATTTTGTTTGCATCATTTTGGAACTTGTTTGGAATAATTTCAGTACTTTTTCAGAATCATCTCTGGATATTTTCGGGATCATTTCTGGTTTTTTTTGGGATATTTTTCGGACCATTTCTGACTTTTTCGGCACCATTTAGCGATGGTTTTCGGGACTATTTTGGAATCATTTCTGGACTTTTTCGGGACCATTTCTGAACTTTTTTGGGACTATTTTGTCTTTTTCTTGGGGACATTTTGATACTTTTCCGGCATATGGCCCGGACTGTTTCGATATCATTTCTGCACTGAACCAAAAACGTACATGTTTTTTACTAACAAAGTTTCATAGAAGTTCACGCTGGTTTTTCTTAAAATATAAGAAAAAAATCATGGAATATAAGAAAATTTTCTTACAATTTATGAATGAATTCATGCTTTCTGTGGATTTGTTTACATATTTTACGAAAAAGTACTTATATTCTAGGAAATGTTCTTAAATTTCTACGAAAAAGTTCTTTGGAGAGGTTTTAACGAACAATTCTTAAAATCTATGTACTTTTTCATTGGATACATGAACTTTTTTGGTTCAGTGTGGACTTTATGCCAAATGATTCCAAAAACATTTGCAAAATTTTACATTATTTTTTTACTCATAAACTATATTAAAATTGTCTTGAAAAGAAACCCAAAAAGTCCAAAAGTGATCCCGATCACGAAAGTGTCAGTAAATGGTCCCGAAAAAAATGATTCAGGGAAAGTCTCGAATTGACTCCAAAATCTAGCCTGAAATGGTCAAATGAATATATTTCGGAACCATACTTTTGAGAAATGAGCAGCTGGCCATTGGGCACTCATTTACGGGAGTGGAAACTTTGTGGCTTCGCAATTTTTGTATACATTCGAAGTTAGGTGTGTGCTCTACTTTATGAATGGAAATACATACCTCGCGAATTTTCTTCTGTGTACAAGGGAGATGTGTATTAGCTACGTATGTTTATGTAGGTAAATACTTACAACTTTGTATATACACGAAGGTTTGAAGGGGTTTGAGCATACGTCATACATTCATATAAATATAGATATCCGAGATTGATTGCAAATGCTTACTGTGATGATGCAACAGTCGTTGATTGTCATTTAATCAGCGAAGTAAATGTAGGTTCATTCGTTAATTAGTAAATTTGAGTTGTTATTGTTGCAGTCACATGTGACATTTCATGTTGTTGTATACATTTTAAGTGCAACAGCAATGTAAGCATAGATTTTTGCGAATTATGATACTTTTAAGTGCTAACACTCACCGGTGTGCAAGTGTGTATGCCTTCGTAAACATATATGTTAACACACACAGATTTACTTTTGTGAATATGTAAATGGACCGATATAGTAGTCATTTGATTATTAAAGCAAATGGTAGACACGCATGAGAGGATGGAGGGATTTTTCTATTGAAACAATTTAGCTGACAGCTATTGGCGTAAATTTCCACTTTGTTTACTCGCAAAAGTGTCAGCTGGTTGCCGCTTAAGAATCCATGCAGTGGCAATTGAAATTGCTGGAACAAAAAATTGGTGAAATTACATTCATTAAGCTCCTTTCGATACGCTAGATACAAATGCTGCTTGGTTGCTGCTGATTGGTAAAACGAGCATATGGTTAATGCAGTTGAAGGTGTTCTAATTCTGACTTGCTAAGATGACTTTTACTTTTACTTTTACTTTTACTTTTACTTTTACTTTTACTTTTACTTTTACTTTTACTTTTACTTTTACTTTTACTTTTACTTTTACTTTTACTTTTACTTTTACTTTTACTTTTACTTTTACTTTTACTTTTACTTTTACTTTTACTTTTACTTTTACTTTTACTTTTACTTTTACTTTTACTTTTACTTTTACTTTTACTTTTACTTTTACTTTTACTTTTACTTTTACTTTTACTTTTACTTTTACTTTTACTTTTACTTTTACTTTTACTTTTACTTTTACTTTTACTTTTACTTTTACTTTTACTTTTACTTTTACTTTTACTTTTACTTTTACTTTTACTTTTACTTTTACTTTTACTTTTACTTTTACTTTTACTTTTACTTTTACTTTTACTTTTACTTTTACTTTTACTTTTACTTTTACTTTTACTTTTACTTTTACTTTTACTTTTACTTTTACTTTTACTTTTACTTTTACTTTTACTTTTACTTTTACTTTTACTTTTTCTTTTACTTTCACTTTTACTTTTACTTTTACTTTTACTTTTACTTTTACTTTTACTTTTACTTTTACTTTTACTTTTACTTTTACTTTTACTTTTACTTTTACTTTTACTTTTACTTTTACTTTTACTTTTACTTTTACTTTTACTTTTACTTTTACTTTTACTTTTACTTTTACTTTTACATTTACTTTTACTTTTACTTTTACTTTTACTTTTACTTTTACTTTTACTTTTACTTTTACTTTTACTTTTACTTTTACTTTTACTTTTACTTTTACTTTTACTTTTACTTTTACTTTTACTTTTACTTTTACTTTTATTTTTACTTTTACTTTTACTTTTACTTTTACTTTTACTTTTACTTTTACTTTTACTTTTACTTTTACTTTTACTTTTACTTTTACTTTTACTTTTACTTTTACTTTTACTTTTACTTTTACTTTTACTTATCCTTTTTTCTTTCTTATTGCCTTTTTATCTTTATTTTTATTCTTCTTTTCCTTTTCCTTTTACTTTGCATTTAATTTTCGTCTTCCTCTAACTGCATTTACCTGCCCTGCTTCTCCTCCTTTTTCCTTTTATCTTTCTAATAAGGCTTAATTTTTTCTCCTTTTTCTTGATATTCTCTTTTATTAAGTTTGTTTTCTTCAAGTTTTCTTTTTAGTTTTTCTTCTTCTTTCTTTTCCAATTCCGTTCATATTCTCTTTTGACGTCGAGTTTATCTTAGTTTTCTAATATTTTCCACTCAGTCTTCCCAGTTCTTTTTCCCTCCCTTTCCCTTTCCGTTAATTTTCTCTCGGCCAATGATTTCCAGAAAAAGTTACTTATACGCCGTGTCGACATAGTTAGCTTAAGAAATATTCCCAGTCAAGCCAATTCGATATACAAATTATTTTCTTTACAGATACATACAGCCAGGTATCGCCAGTGTGTCAGCACTAACTTCATATATTCTATTGAACTTCACTTTCTGTGCTTTCGTTGAAAATTCAAATAGATTTTTGCCTGTAATGTAAATGTTTATTTTTTCAGTTGGCAGCTTTATGCATAGATACTCTAATGCCGCAAATATAGATAATATACAATACATATAAAGATAAATACATACGTATACAGCTTAAAAAAGTTTCTTATACAATTTTGACAGAATTCCTTACATTTCTAGTCGTCTTTTGACCTTTGTGAATTGCTGTCTAGCTAACGGAAGTCCGAAATTTCTACAATTTTGATATAATAAAAAATCAGCATCAAAAGCACTATGAAATGAGGGCAACAATAAGTATATATTCTAGTTTCATGTATGCGGATAAAAACAACAAATGGCAAAACAACAATAACCAAATAATGATAATGTAAGCCAAAGCTAGAAGCCGAGAAGCTAGGCAGTTGCATAGTCAAACAGTGCTATAGTCATATAGCCACACATACAAATACAAAGCTTTACAACAAAGTAACTCGTCGACGTCAACAACTACTACAGTAGACACTAATTTCCGGTTGCCGAACGGAAGAGTTGCCATATTTAAAATTCAAACTATAGTTTCGCTCGTAGTTTCTAAACAATAAAATAATGCCGATGTTAGTACACTACTTGCATACGTACGTGAATGTGATACAGTAATGTGCGATAAAATATTAGAATACAAAAGTTGAGGTATAAACATAATGAAAAACAATTAAATTAAATTAAATAAAGTAAAATGCCCACTATGTATGCTCGAAACAGCGGGAAAAATTATGGACAGGGGTGTAAAAGTAGGTCGCCTCCCCGTTGGTGCACCCTGGGTAACGCTAAATGACCTACATGGCCTACACGGCTAGTTTCTTGTATTGCCGGTTCTACGCGAACGGTACCAGTACTTGTGGTGTACCCATCGTACCGAAACGACCCCGGCCGTTTTCTTATATCGACCCGGCCAAGAGCAATACACTCGGGGTGACCCTGTCTAACATTTGGGCAGGGATACGCCTCGCTACAACAACAACAACAACAACAACAACATTGACAGCTTTATAAAGCAACGCCTAACAGTAGCCATATAAGATGAGGGTGGACTCTCCCACCGGCAACAAGACTTTCGGAGAGAGCACTCCAAAATAGACGCCATAGCTCAAGTCGTAGAAGCAGTCCGGAAGGCCGAGGCGACGAGCCACCAAGCAAAGCTGGTAGTACTATGGGTGACGTTAGATGTTAAAAATGCTTTTAACTCTGTCAGGTGGGAAGATATGCTTGATGCATTGGAGCGCTTCCTCAAGGTCCCTATATACTTGTTAGATATTTTGAGGGACTACTAAAGAAATCGCTGGCTAATTTATGAAACGACGCAAGGCCAAATAATGGTGAAGGTCGGTGCTCGGCCCTGACCTTTGAATGCAGTTGCTTTTGCAGACGACGTGGCTGCTGTAATAACAGCACGAAGCTATGACCTGACACAGCCTAAACTAAACCAAGTGATGCGTAGTGTCGACAAGTGGATGAACGATCACGGCCTCCAACTGAATACAGCCGAGACAGAGATTGTGATCCTAACGAAGAGAAAAATTCCAAAGTAAAGTAAAGTTGGACAAAAACCTGACCTTCACGGAGCATTTAAGAAACTCCTGCGAGAAGGCTGTGAAAACCATCACAAGTCTGAGTCGGCTAATGGCAAACACAGGTACGCCAAAGCCATGCATACGAAAGCTGCTGGCATCCGCCTCAGATTCTATATTGTTGTACGGTGAGGAAATCTGGGCGGATGCAAAGCAATTTCGGAAGTTCCAGGCTGCTATCGCCGCGATTCAACGCATAAGGGCCCTGAGAACTGCCTCAGCATAGCGCACGGTCTCCGCATATATGTTCTGGTCATTGCGGGGACGATACCGATATATCTACTCGCTGAGGAAAGAAAAATGATGTATGACACTCGTACTTCCTTACGTGAAGTAATGCTAAGCGCGGTCCCAGGTAAGGAAGAATGCGTAGGCCGCGAGAGTTTAGGTTTTAGTGCGGTATACCTCAAGATTAGAAGGGAGTCCCACACTCGGAGAGTCCCGCTGCTAGAGCATCTAGTAACGCGGTCTTAAACCCGGTTAGTACATAAAGCATTTCCCCTCCCACGAACACAACAAAAAAGTAAAATAAGCGGAAACCAAAAAAAAGTAAATATGTTTAAGTCAGTAAAAATTATTGTTAAATCAAGTAAGAGTTACAACTACAATTTAATTTTACATCACTTTACTTATATTTTACACCCACGAAAATCAGTGGCACGTACTCTACGCCCACAAGCCAACTTGGAAGAGTGACAGCTAACATATAACTTGAAAATTTTCGCCTAATATATTCTCAACTAAAGCAAACAAACCAAACAAACGAAGCACAGACAAATAAACGAGTTGTTGCTTAATCCGACTCATATTCCTACAAACGTACTAAGATATATTCCAGCAGGATAGAACGACCGAAGAACAGAATCGTAGGAAAATCCAAATTACGTAGCAAATTTTTGAAGCCAACTTTTACACGGCGATGAGATGTTTGGCTGTTGTCACTTGTAAAATGAAGTAAAATATAGAGAGAGAAAAAAACATTAAAAGAAAGTAAAACAAAACAAAAGAAGAAAACAAAACAAAATACAATGAAACAAAACGTAAAAAAAAAAAAACAAATAAAATAAAACTAACTGAACTAGAGAAAAAATAAATAAAAAAATAAAGAAAATAAAATAAAACAAAATAAAAAAATAAAAAAATGAAATAAAATTAAATAAAATAAAATTAAATTAAATAAATAAAATTAAATTAAATTAAATTAAATAAAGTAAAATAAAAAAAATAATAAAAATAAAAAAAAAATAAAAAAAAATCCAATTGCGGCCTTATAACGTAGTGAAAAACGTAGTAAATCTGCTCCGATTATGGTGAAGTTCCAAATCTTCTGCATATAAGTTCAAGTATTATACTTACTTATTACACTACACCATAACTAAAACTTTCGCTTATGATTCCTTCTATTTACATCATTACCGCCATAACAACTCTACTTATGGCGCGACAAATTTTGTCTGGTCTTGCACGCTTTGCCCTGAAATTAACGTAGTTGTGGATTCATTAAAATGAGAATGAGTTTGCCGGAAATATAAAATTGCCAGCAAAAGGGGTCCAAAATAACACCAACTCGAGCGTAAACAAC
>CAXKVI010000001.1:50419541-50495623 GCA_964058755.1 Campiglossa producta | reverse complement strand
CACATTCAGTTGAGCAATAACACAAATTTGGTTTATTGCCGTTTGGGGTATTTCACCCCCGACCCCCTTTATATGTACCCTAAAATTATTCCAAAATTATCCAAAAATGTTCCAAAATTACTCTAAAAATAATCCCAAAAAGACCCTCAAAAGTTCTTAAAATGACCAAAAAATTATCCCAAAATGATCCGAAAATTACCCCAAAATTGTCCTCAAATTAATCCAAAATTTAACCCAAAATGATCTCAAAATAGCCCCAAAATTATTCTAAAGTGACCCCTAAATGATCTCAAAATGATCCTCAAATAATCCAAATATGATCACAAAAATATACAATACAAATACAATACGGGCGGCTACCCTACTTGAAAATATTTTAGCTGGTATGTCGGCGAAAATACCTTTCATTTGATACCCATTGATACAATTGCATATCTAAGTCCATAATTATAAAAAATTTAGATAGGTGGCAACTCTGTATACCCCCAAGTTGCATCCCCCAAGTGGATGGTCTTAGAATCAACAATACTATCTATATTCAGAATTCCATCCAAATCGGTCAAGCTGTTCCCGTGATAGTCTGGATATACAAATATACAAATGCACAAATATACAAGTTTAGCTCGAGGAGTTAAAGTTATAAGATATGCATCGTTTATAAATTAAGTCTTCGGAACTAGATTTATCGAGATTGTGGCAAAACCATTGCAGTGCAGTCGTCTGCTTAGGAAACTATAGAAACTCTTTGGGAGAAGAGAGTTTCGAGAGAAATTAAATAATAATGAGGATAGGGCACCATCGTCATTAAAATCAAACCATGTTAATAGAGACCCCTCCAAAAAAGAAACAAAAAAACAATTAATGTCCTCTAAATCAATAATATATGTACCAAGACATGTAGATATTTATGTCCCCATATCAAACATTATACGAAATAATTTCTCTTACATATAGTTTTCATTTTACAATTGGCCACAATGTTAGATTAAAAGTTTATGTTGAAAAACTACAAAACTATATATGCTATTGTTATTAAAATTAAATCAGATATTACATATTTTCGCTCGTTTGTCAAATGCATGTGCCAAAATTAAAATCGCAAAACTTGAAGTTTTAGTTTTTGACATAAATATATATTTGCAAGTTATATTCTCATTATACTCTTTCCACTGATATAGGTATTAGGTTAATATTTCTTTAATTCCTCTTTCAAAATTTCCAAAGTGAATTCTTTTAAATTTTTGTTGTGCCACAACCATGAATGTGTAGCCAATTCATATTTTTGGCGCAAAGAAAATGTTAAAAAATTTCGTTGAGCCCGAAACACTAATGTGTCACGTATACGCCATGGTGTTTGTGGTTCAGTGCAATAAATTCTTGTTTCTGGCTCAACGAAAATTTTTAAAGATTTAGAAATTCAATTTTTAAACATTTTTGTTCCGCCAGAAACATGAATGTGTAGCACATTCGTTTTTCTGGCACAACTTTCAGATATGGAACCACACATTCATTAACCACGTATCTACATATCTACAAAAGATAAATATTTCAGAAAACAAAGAAAACCAACTCAAATTCTTAAGTTTAGCACACTAAAAATGTAGATACGAGGGAACTGATCGCACCAAAAACCATGAAGGTTTGTTTACTAGCTTGGTAAAGTATGATTTTAAGATTTTAATTTCGGGTTTCTCGATATTTTAAAGGTATTTTCACATAAAAAACGAGTTTTCTCAAAAAGTGTAGTTACGCGGTTAATGCAGAAACGGCACGATATGTATTTCCATGAAATTAGTATCAACTAACGAATTGCCCTCAAAGTGATTGATTTATTATTATTTATTGTGAAACTTTACTTGCAATAAAATGTATTAATTTCATATAGAAATTATAATTAACATACATTTGTATGTAAATGTAACTACATGAGTACAACGTGCTATTTGTGGTATTAATATAGCCAACAAAAAAAGTATACGTATGAGCGTAGCTCTCAGACTTGAATAGCTTATTTGCATAAACCTTTCTTTTCGTGATCGTATTCGAATTCGTATACATACGTATTTGTATTTATCGTATTGGTATTCTTATCCGTATTCCCATTCATATTGTCAATCCTGTTATACATTCATTATACCTCTACCTCTGCCTTTCTCATATTTTTCTACATCTATATCCAAATTTGTTAGTTGATTCGGTGAAACCTTTAGACTTACCGTATTTCTAATTTCTTATAATCTCACACACAATTTTGTGTTGGGTAATGTTACTTCAATGTGATCAGCTTATGGCACTGAAAGCGTTAAAGCGGATAGAAATAAATAAATAAATACATATTTGCTACTAATTAATGAGCGAATGTGTCACTTCGTCAATCACTCCATCAATGTTATTGACACTGAAGTATTGCACAAAAAAAGAAGTGAATTTAATTAGTAACACCGTTACGCAAATTAATAGGATCACGTTCTGATTGGGGCAGATGTTGTTGTCAAAGTTTGATTTTATTCAATATTAACGTGTTAAACGATAGTAGATATGTACTTAACATTCAGTGCTTAATCCATTTATACATTATAGAACAAAGTATTTTTGACTGCATTTGTACATTAGATTGACTGATGGAGGCCATCAAGTCCTTTATATTTAGTTCCGTGACCTGGGGTAGGCTAACCATGAAGGGAACTCCCATAAAGCGCATTCTCGCACCACTTAAAGACGGGCAGTCGCAGATGAGGGGATCCACCATTTCCTCCTCCTCATCATCTTTGCAACTCCTACAGCATCGGCACCTAGCCTTTCTGCGTGTCTACCAATAAGGCAGTGCCCGGTTAGTATTCCTATTAATATGGAGATTTATCTTCTCCTTTGGGTATAAATGTGTCTTGATCTTTTATGATCCTATTTTGGCCAGGTTTGTTTGGATGTCCGGCACCCTGGAGATTGCAGCCATCTTTCGTTGGCTTGGCGGAGTGTGTACACTTTCAGCATAAGCTTACATGTGGAAAACGGCATACCTAAGCGCTCTTTATCCCAAAGAACCTGCTTGGCCGTGCCCTGCCTCGCAAGTTCGTCTGCCGTACAATTTTCCTAAATGTTCCTATGTCCCGGGACCCATGTGAGGTGCACGCGGTTCTGTTGGGCCATCTCTTATAGAGATCGACGACAGCTAAGCGTCAGTTCAGAGTTGAACGAGTAAGAGCCAAGAGACTTGATGGCCGCTTGGCTGTCGCTGAGAACAACAATATCCTATCCGATAGTGTGTTGGCCTATCCAAGCCGTGGCGTCCATGATTGCTGAGACTTCAGCATGGAAGACACTGCAGTGGTCACGTAGTCTGGAAATGTTTATTTTAAAACATCTATCTCCGACTGTTGTGGTCACACAACGATCTGTGCTCAGTGAAAGAAAACTGTAGGATCCCAGAATACTGGAGTGTCCGGTAGTGCTTGCGCCCCAGACGAACGAATCCCTAAGACGTAGAACTGATACTGCTGCTACCCGGTGCCTTTCCAGATCGAGTGGCAAAATGCCAAGAATGGCCTCGTGTGCTTCGTTGGGTGTTGTTCTTAACGAACCGCTTATACAGATCATACAAGATCTGTGTACTTTACCTAACAGATTAAGGTTTCCTGCCTTGCTCAGCGCAGACCACCATACCACAACTCCATAGAGCATGATAAGTGTAGATCCATTTGCATATTTTGGGGCTGAGCCTCCATTTTTTGCCAATGGCTCTTTTGCACGTGCAGAGAGACACGCTTACTTCTGGCGCTGAAGAACATTCTCCTTCCAGGTTAGTTTCCTATCCATAACTGTGCCTAGGAACTTGGCTTTGTCAAGTTCAGGCGCACGCCATTCAGTTTTGGTAGGTTTAACGGTGGTATCTTATATCGGTTGGCGAAAAGGACAAGTTCGACTTTTCCCGGGTTGATGCTCAGTCCGCAGCGCGAGCACCATGAGGAAACCTCTCGCAGTGCTACGCAGGATTTGAAGCAGGTATCAGGTTAGAAGTTTCTAGATTAACATGAAGCTACTCAAATGCCGATCGCAAAATTCCGGGTTAACAAGAATTTAAAATTATCCCGAACAGTGCACCATCTATCAGAATTTTGTATACACCGTGTTGTCTATAATTGTGGATCTATATAACAAGTTTTAATAATCTAGTTTGCCAGGAAGTTACTTAACCCTCTCATGCCCAATGTTGCTTATACGCAACATTGTGTTTCCGAGCCTCTAACTCCCGTTATTTTCAAGTTATTGTTTTAAATTTTCTTTTAAATTAGAGCTTACTGTGTTGAGAAAGCAAACAGCAAGTTGCTTGGCAGTCAGCTGTACACGCTCTCAGTCGGTAGTTTTTTTTGTGGGAGAGAAGTGTAAAAATTGATTTTGCAAAAAAACGGTGTTCTAAAAAACTGGAAAAAAATCATAAAAATAATTATTTCATCCTGAAACCAACATTACTACATAAATATAGAAAGGTAAGAGAGTGTTTAGAAAAAACCCCTACATGAAAACATTATTTAGTTTGTCCGCAAAAATTTGTTTACTTTCATGTTGCGTATATGCAACATTGGTCTATTGTGGTAATTTTCGAGAAATATAATTTATTTCAGTATACACTTTTCAAGATGCGCCCAAAAGGTCTGACTCAAGCTGAGATTGAAAGAATTGCCAACTTTGATTGGGATGATTCGGCTGACGATGAAAGTGAAGAAGAAGAAGATCAAAATATGGAGGAAATTATAGAGGAAACATTGAAGAATTAAGATAACAGAGCTGAAAATGTAGAAGTTGGTTTGGTTGACCAAATTTTTGGTAGCAAAGATCTTCTCCAGCATAACCAGCTCCAACATCACCAGCTCCATCATTACCAGATCCATCATCACCAGCTGCTTCTACGAGCTCTGAACCAAAATCCTATAAAAGAGCTTATGTTGAAGACCCACCAAAATTACTAAGACTTGATGGTAGTCATCGTTGGTTGGAATGGGAAAAAAGAGGAAGATGTAGAGTATGCACCACTGTGTTTCCAATCCCCAAAACAACTGTTTCGTTTCTTATCATACATAAAATATAAATAAACGGCATTTGTAGAAAAAATAAACTTGTTTTTAAATATACTAGTATCGCGTGTGATCGAAAATTCGACCCATAAAATCTGGTTGAGGTGATTGGAGGTGGAGTCACTAGCCTCGTATCGCCATCCTTAAATTTCGGGGACGCCCCTGAAAATATACCACCTATACCTCAGTTTTTTCAATTTCCTTTCCATCGGTGCATATTTCATTTAAACCGGTCAAACGGTTCGCTCACAGAAGGTTCCTAAATTTTTCATGTGGCGTGTTATATATACATACCACCATTGCCCAATGTTGCATATACGCAACATCCTGTAGCTCTTGAACCAGGACACCTAGGACCTTGAAATTTTGAACAGTTGATATTGATGTCAACCCTATCTCATATATCTACTCAAAAAATTTTTAGCCCAACCCATTTTAATTCGGGCATGAGAGGGTTAAAAATTAATGAAAAGTCCCCTTTTTTACTTGCCTCCTCCATACCTCCGCGTCTTCCATCTTTCTTTCCTTATTGCAATGCGTAATCCTCACCCCACTCCTATTCGTATTCGTATTCCAATTCCCGTTCCCATGCATTTCCACTTCGTACTCCGATTCCCACTCCAATTCTCATTCTTATTCCTGTTTCGACTCATATTTCCATTCCCATTCCTATTAATGTTTTAAATCATCATCGTACTTCTTCCAATTTCTATCCCTACCGCGGTTTCTGCTCCCCTTCCTCCTTATTTTATATATACCTTTTCTGTTTGATCGTACTCTCTCTGCTCCACTTCCACTTTCTCCCCTTCAATCTTTCGCTTGCCATGTTCCTATTGCGCTAACTAAACCTATTATTTTTTGCATTTGATCTTAAACTTTAATCAATCAAAGAAAAATTTGGTTTAGTACAAAAAGTGGGCGTGGTTGGAGGGCGATTTTATCCAATTTCATCAGGTATACTCCCAACGATACTAGTATGCTTTGTGCCAAATTCCATCGGTCTATCGTAATCAGTTTAAAAGTTACGGCCATTCGAATTTTCAAAAATGTCCCCCTTAAAAGTGGGCGGTGCCACGCCCACTATAAAAATTTTTGGAAAAATCATAAAAGAATGACCAGGGGGGTTCATCTATAAAATTATATCATTTTAGCCATTTCAGCTGCCGAGATATGCCAATTTGTGTGATTTTCGAAATTTTCGATATCGAAAAAAGGAGCGTGGTTATCATCCGATTTCGCCCATTTTCAATAGCAACCTACCTTGGCCAGAAAGTAAGCTGTATACAAAATTTCATGCAAATATCTCAATTTTTACACAAGTTATCGTGTACACGGACGGACAGACGGACGGACATGCCTTAATCAACTCCTCTTTTAATCTTAAGAACTTTCATATATGGAACTCTATATCTATCTCGATTATTTTGTGCCGTTACAAACAACCGTTATGTGAACAAAATTAATATACCGTTGTACTAGTACTAGTACGCTGGGTATAATAAAATAAAATAAAGTAAAATAAAATAAAATAATAATAATAAATAAAATAAAATAAAATAAAATAAAATAAAAACAAGTAAGGAAGTCTAAGTTCGGGTAAGCCGAACATTAAATACCCAGTGAATGGAAACAATAGTAGTACCTATAAGTTATATATTTTCTATATATATTATAATTTGGGAAAAACGAACTCAATAAATTTATTAGGTAGTTTATAAAATTAATATTTATTTATGCTACGGTATAACATATATGTAAATTGTTCGTGTGCCCTCAAAATCTTACTTATAAGGTTTGTTTATTGGGCTGCTCTAGCTTACGCCAGATTGAGATATTTCACAAAATCGTGTTTAACGAACACTTTTCTTGCTCTAGGTTGCTCTATCTTTTGTTTCATGAGTACGCTCAAAACAAAACTAGAGTAATCCAGATCACAAATTTCTGCTCTAGCTTTTTTTATGGAGTTAGAGCAGAGAATCAATTGTCAGTCAGTAAAAATTAAATTTTTTAAAACTTCAAAAAAATTAGTTTGCAAGAAAATCAATGTTTTCGTATACGTGAATTTGCATTAATATTGAAGATTTAAACAAAAAAACCAAATAAAAAGAAACTATCGAGATTCAAGTGTTTCATGGCATTTCTGCTCTGAGTTGGTCTATTTCTATTTTGACAGCAGCCCTGCTCTGCTCTGCTCTAACCTGCTCTGAACTCCTTTTTGGTCAGTAAACAAACCTATAGTTGAATACATTTCTTACTTCTAATATACTTACGCCCAATTTGTGACAAATTTTTAAAATGAAAAAAATACGTTTAGGACAGTTTTTCGAAATTAAAATTATTTTCAAAGTTATAGCTATCACCACTTTTTGAAATTCCTTACTTTTTGATGATTTTCTCACGATTGGTCAAACCGATTTTGCTAATTTTTTAAATATATATAAAAGATGGTATCTTCTACCAAACGACGATTCTAACTTTTGCAAAAAAAAATTTTTGCAAACATTATTCGCAATTTTTAACTTCCCCATCGTGGTCAGATGGCGCTTTTGTATGATGTTTGTTGTGTGATTAGTAACTATTGGCAAAAAAACATCATCATACAAAAGCGCCATCTCGCCACGATGGAGAAGTTAAATTTTTTGCAAAAATCGGAAATGTCCTTTTGTAGAAGATACCATCTTTTTTATATATTTAAAAAAATAGCAAAATCGGTTTGACCAATCGTGAGAAAATCATCAAAAACTGAGGAATTTCGAAAACTGTTGATAGCTATAACTTTAAAAATAATTCGAATTTCGAAAAATTGTATACGTATTTTTGTTTAATCGTTCTGAGCCATACTACAAAACTTCCAATAAAATACATGGCCGTCGAAAAAATTATAGGTGGCTCACTTAACAAAATTAACTCATCTTTTAAGACTCGTTAATAGTAGACAATTCCTTACAAATTTAACTACCAAATTATACTATAATTATACTATTTCAGTTATTTACCTTACCGAATTATGTCAATTTATGTGATTTTCGAAATTTTCCATATAGAAAGTGGACGTGATTGGGAAGCGATTTCGTTTAATTTCAACAGGTATACTTCCTATAACTCTAGTATACCTTGTGCCGAATTTCACGATTATACCGTAATCAGTTTAAAACTTACGGCCAGTCTTTTAAGTGATTTTCTAAATTTTCGATATCGAGAGTAGCCGTGGTTGGACGGGGGTTTTATCCAATTTCATCACGTATACTCCCAACAGTACTAGTATGATTTGTGCCAAATTTCATCGTTCTACCATAATTTGTTTAAAAGTTACGACCAGTCGAATTTTCAAAAACGCCTCCCTTGAAAGTGGGCGGTACCACGCCCACTTTTTAAAATTTAACAGAAAATCATAATAGAATGATAAGAGAGATTCACCTATGAAATTATATCATTTTATCAATTTCAGCTACCGATATATGTCAGTTTATGTGAACTTCGAAATTTTCGATATCGAAAAAGGGGGCGTGGTTATCATCCGATTTCGTCCATTTTTAATAGCCTAATTAACCTTGGCCAGAAAGTAAGGTTTAAACCAAAATTAATGCAAATATCTAAATTTTTAGTCAAGTTATGTCAGTTTATGTAATTTTCGAAATTTTCGATACCGACAAAAGGGACGTGGTTATAATCCGATTTCGCCCATTTTCTCTAGCAAGCTCCTTGGCCAAAAAGTAACCTGTATATAAAATTTCATGCAAATATTTTGATTTTTACTCAAGTTATCGTGTACAAAGTCGGACGGACGGATGGACAGACGGACGGACATGCCTGAATAGACTCCTCTTTTCAACCTGAGAACTTTCATACATGGATCTTGATTATTTTGCGCCGGTACGTAGTACCGTTATGTGGACAAAATTATAATACCCCTGTACTAGTACGGTGGGTATAAAAATGCCTCCCTTAAAAGTGGGCGGTGCCACGCCCCTATAAAAAATTCATAGAAAAATCATAAGAGAATTACCAGGGAGATTCAGCTATAAAATTATATCATTTTAGCCATTTCAGCTACCGAGATATGTCAATTTATGTGATTTTCGAAATTTTCGATATCGAAAGTGGGCATGGTTGGGGGGCGGTTTTATCCATTTTCATCACATATACTCCCAACTATACTAGTATGCCTTGTGCCAAATTTCATCGTTCCATCTTAATCAGTTCAAAAGTTACGACCAATCAAATTTTCAAAAATTCCACCCTTCCCTTCCCGATACTAGCATGTTTTGTGCCAAATTCCATCGTTCTATCGTAATCAGTTTAAAAGTTACGACCAGTCAAATTTTCAAAAACGCCTCCCTTAAAAGTGGGCGGGGCCACGCCATTTAGCCATTTCAGCTGCCGCGATAAGTCAATTTATGTGATTTTCGAAATTTTCGATATCGAAAGTGGGCGTGGTTGAAGGGCGATTTTATCCAGTTTCATCAGGTATACTCCCAACGATACTAGTATTTTTTGTGCCGAATTCCATCGTTCTATCGTAATCAGTTTAAAAGTTACGACCAATCAAATTTTCAAAAACGCCTCCCTTAAAAGTGGGCGGTGCCACGCCCACTATAAAAAATTTATGGAAAAATCATAAGAGAATGACTAGTGGGATTCACCTATAAAATTATATCATTTTAGCCATTTCATCTGCCGAGATAAATCAATTTGTGAGATTTTCGTCCGATTTCGCCCATTTTCAATAGCAACTTACCTTGGCCAGAAAGTAACCTGTGTACAAAATCTCATGCAAATATCTCATTTTTTACTCAAGTTATCGTGTACACGGGCGGACAGACGGACGGACATGCCTTAATCAACTCCTCTTTTAATCCTAAGAACTTTCTTATATAGAACTCTATATCTATCTCGATTATTTTGTGCCGTTACATACAACCGTTATGTGAACAAAATTAATATACCCTTGTACTAGTACTAGTACGCAGGGTATAATAAAAATAAAAATAAAGCAAAGTAAAACGTCATAAAAAATTAAACCATAGAATCATCGACTATTGTCCTTTAAGAACTGCAGGTTATAAAGTTGTTGAAGTCCCAATTGAAACACCTTCTACATATTTTGTGTTTTTTTCTTCCGTTTCCGCTTCCCTCTCTCTCTCTATTTCTATAATTTTAAGATATAAATATGTATACACACGCACAAACCAAATTCAAGGTCACATAAAGTGTGAATAATGCGCAAACACATATAAAAAATTAATTAATAATTTTTGTGCTTAGACAATATATTTAGTATATCGTCGGAAAAAGTACAAAACCGCACATCGCAATTCTGCAAAACCGCACATACGTGGCCGCACAAATTTTACAGGAGACACTGAAAACTGATTAACTTTTGTACGAGCCACTATGTGGTGGGTCAAATCGAAATGTCGTTTTTTGACAGTCTTTTGCACAAACCCCTACTTTTTTGTTATTATTGAATGGATCCGGGTACCCAGAAGCCCTGGTAGGCAAATCTCATTTTTGACAGAAATGTCGAATGTGCGATTTTGCAGAAGTGCGATGTGTGGTTTTGTACTTTTTCCGACGATATGTGAGTATGTGTGCTTGCATAGATGAATGGGTTGAGGATGTAAGTACACATTATATTGGAGTTTAATTTCCGCAAATTATTAAGATTTCTTGTATGTGCGTAATTGGTGTGTAATTTGATTAATACTCACTAAGTTCACACAGACATCAAGTTAGTAGCGGGTTTATAAATTAAATTTCCCTTTGGTTATGTTAGAGTCTGACAGCTATTCGTATTCATGTGTGTGGTTTTTAAAGAAATTTTTTCGACAGAAATGAAGGATATGTGAATTGAAAAAGCCAAACGATTTTTTGGCGCAAAGTTTTAATTTTGGTATTAACAGTAGGTACTGCCTTTATTTAGCTAAAGGACAAGCTTTGATTAATGGTAAAAGGAGGTTCCCCCAAAAACGACGATTTGATATGGAAAGACCCATTTACTTTAAAACTAAAAATAAGTAAAATACAACAACAAATTAGATAAACCACCATCGCACCTATCATTTCCACATGGCCAGCTTTATAGCCAAACTACCACAAATCATTTTCGATCAATTACTCTTCACTTAAAAAGTAAGCTGAAGTGCTCCTTACAAGTCGCTTGAAAAGAACATAAGAATAACCATAAGAGCCATCAAAGCTAGCAACTTCTTCTTGGAAACATTCAATAACCTTTAAATTATATTTTGAATGAGTAATTGATAAATAATTATTACAAATCAGCTAAGCTGACTTAGTTTCGTTCATAATATGAAATTTAAATGTATTTCGCCTGAAGATTAATTAAATTCAAGATGAATTCGTTGAGCGTATACATATAAGATGAAAAGGGGCAGAAACTAAATTCTAATCTATAAATGACACTCCTTGGGCCAAACTTTTTAACTATCAAGACTTTATGAAAACTCGAAAAAAACCTTAGTGTAATTCTTCTCACTGATTAACGTTGGACTTGTCAGATTTTTTTTATTATTTTTTTAAGTGACTTTTAAACTCATTAGGGGTCTGGTCGAACATACTTTCACATTTGCAGCTTTTTAGCTAAATTAAATATCTACTACAAGAACTACGCTTTGCCATTTATATCTCACAAATTTGCTTTGTTTGCTTTATTTTAAAATTAATTCAACTGGAATTAACATTTTTCAAGTACCACTTCACCGCAAAAAGCGATTTGAATAGATTTTCAATATTACCAAATTTAATGCGTAAGTATGCGTGAGACACTCGATTGTAAACTGCAATGTTTATGTTCAATTTTAAATAATAAACAGCAAAGTACTTTTCTCATTATATTAAATCAACATAAAATTTATTTGAACGGGATTTCAATGCTGAGATTAGGGTTGCCGAAATTGGGCATTTCGAACCGAATCTAATCCGATAAATTTTATTTTGGGCCGTTGAGCACCTAACTGAAAATTTGGGCCGTTTTGTAAGCGCGCAAAGCGTTTTTATGTAGTACCTACAAATTGCTGCATCTCTTCAGTGTAAAGTTTTTTTAATGTTAATGAAACACAGCTCGAACTTTCATATAATCTTAATAATATTATAAATCTGAATGTAGCGATGTTTGGATGTTTGGATGTTCACGATTTTCGTTCCTCAATCACGTGAGAATGGCAAGACGGATTTTCTTGAAATTTCACATCCAGACAGCTAATAGTCTGGAAGGAAGTATAGGCTATCGATATATTTCGATAAATTTATCGATAACTGAGTTATCGGTCAAAATGTGATTGCCAAAAAAACCTTAAAATTACCCTACAATATGGGTATCAAACGAAAGGGGAAGGCCCCAGGTTTCATTTGGACTTCGATATATTTCGATAAATTTATCGATAACTGAGTTATCGGTCAAAATGTGATTGCCCAAAAACGTCAACACTACCCTACAATATGGGTATCAAACGAAAGGAGACGGCCCCAAGTTTCATTTGGACCTCGATATATTTCGATAAATGTATCGATAACTGAGTTATCGGTCAAAATGCGATTCCCGAAAAACCTTAATATTACCCTACAATATGGGTATCAAACGAAAGGGGAAGGCCCCAGGTTTCATTTGGACTTCGATATAATTCGATATTCGATATATTTCGATATTCGATATATTTCGATAAATTTATCGATAACTGAGTTATCGGTCAAAATGTGGTTGCCCGAAAACCTTAAAATTTCCCTACAATATGGGTATCAAACGAAAGGGGAAGACCCCAGGTTTCATTTGGGCTTCGATATATTTCGATAAATTTATCGATAACTGAGTTATCGGTCAAAATGTGGTTGAACAAAACCATAAAATTACCTTACAATATGGGTATCAAACGAAAGGGGATGACGCCAGGTTTCATTTGGACTTCAATATATTTCGATAAATTTATTGATAACTGAGTTATCGGTTAAAATGTTATTGAATAAAAATCTTAAAATTGTCCTACAATATGGGTATCAAACGAAAGGGCATGGTCCCAGGTTTCATTTGAGTTATCGGTGAAAATGTGATTGCCCAAAAACCTTAAAATTGCCCTACAATGTGGACACTAAACGAAAGGGGATGGCCCCAGGTTTCAATTGAACTTCGATATATTTCGATAAATTTATCGATAACTGCGTTATCGGTGAAAATGTGATTGCCCAAAAACTTTAAAATTTCCCCACAATATGGGTATCAAAAGAAATTGGATGGCCACAGGTTTCATCTGGACTTTAATATATTTCGACAAATTTATCGATAACTGAGTTATTGGTGAAAAATCCTTAAAATTGCCCTACAATATGGGTATCAAACGAAAGGAGATGGCCTCAGTTTTCATTTGGACTTCAATATATTTCGATAAATTTATCGATAATTGAGTTATCGGTGAAAACGAGATGGATTAAAAGCCTTAAAATTGGCCAACAATATGGGTATCAAACGAAAAGGTGTGGCCCCAGGTTTCATTTGGACTTCGATATATGTATTTCGATATATTTATCGATAACTGAGTTATCGGTCAAAACGTGATCGCCCAAAAACCTCACATTTTTTAATCAATCTACCTTTCCCCATTGATGGGAATTTTGAAAATTTTAAATACCCTTGAGAAATGCTACAGTATTCAATAATATTATATAAATATCAAAGATGAACTATTCGATAAATGCTTTCTGAGACATTTATATCCATACTTAAAGCCAAAGCCATATTTAATTTTAGAAACCTCACTTCACTCGATTTCAAAGATATGTATATTAAATAAAATTTTTGAAAACCGTTTTTCAATATATACTATTTTTTCAAAACTCTAGGAACATAGACAAATAATTGATCTTCCAACAGTTTTTTATTTGACCAATCTACCTAACTTGGTGAACTTCGACGACCGAATTTTTACTTAAAATGTTGAAAGGGTACTTCACAGGGGCGGGCAAGGCCGCGGGTATATACTAGTATTTTATATATATTATAATATATTAAGTATGTACATATCTATGTAGAAATACTTATTTACCTACCTTCATGTATATGTTAAAAACATATTACAACATATCAATAGTAAGAAAATAAATTCATTTGCAGTTGTTTGTGGACAAAAAAAAAATGTTGGCCGTTTTTTCGGATTTGGTCCGATTTGGTCGGTAATTTTGGCGAATTTTTTTTTTAGTGGCATCCCTGACTGAGATGTTATTAATGGAGGAACAAGCGAGTACATATATACTTGCAGATATACATTTAAATAAACATAAGACTGGATCAGTTGAAAATTCTTCGTTACATTTATGTAAATAAAATAAAATTAAACAAAATAAGTAAGGATAGCTGTATTCGGCTGTGCCGAAGGCTATATACCTTTCATGAATAAGCGTCACGATTTGCACTGTTCGATCCCCAGTACAGCCTGTGTGAATTTTACTTTAGCTCATACCGAAATTATCGGAACTATAGGTTGTATGGGGGAGATGTGTTATATTGGCTCAATCTCATTGATTTTTAACATAGGCATTCCACATTCTAAAAGATAAATATTTACGAATTTTCACGTTCCTACCTATCTAATTACAGAAGTTATCTACCAAAATCCCTTTATCGGAAGAATCGATTGTATGGGGGCTATGTGAAATATTTATCCCATCTCAATGATTTTCAAAACCGATTCTGCACATATTAAAATAGAAATACTTACAAAATTTCACGTTCCTACCTGTATAATTACAAGAGTTATAGCCCAAAATCCATTTATCGGAACAATCGTTTGTATGGGAGCTATGTGTAATATCGTTCCAATCTAGTTGGTTCCGACAAATGTCTAATCCCACATAAAATTAAATCTGCAAACCAAATTTCAGCCTGATATCTCAAAAACTGATCCTGATCATATCGGCATACTTATTGGTGGCTCTATCTCTTATTCTTCTCATACTTTCAAACATCGCATCAAAGTTATAATAGAATTTCATGCTCATGAAAGGTGTAACCACAAAATAAAAAGAAATTTAAAGAAGTAAATCCAAATAATGGTAGAAAGTTGTATAAAATTAAAATTAGATAAAATAAAACAAAATACAACAACAAAAAAATGATGAATTAGGGCCTTTGTGAATTAAGGTAACGATATACAAGGGGTTATTGAATAAGTGTGCAACTTCTTGGAAAATTTTAAAAGTATGTTAACAAGATTTCGAGTTGTCGAAAGGCTTAGGTTGCTAGGTTAGGTTGGTCAAGGCAAAACTCTTTTTTCCTAGTCAGCTCGATTTAATCGTACGCATAGCTTTTATTTCCACCTAGAAAAATGTTTAAGTGTGACATAAAATACCTTTCAATAAATTTCTTTACAAAAAAGAGATATATGGCAACACTTTTAAACCATCCTGAGTGCCAATACATGGGAAGAAACTCATAGAAATAAAATAATGAAAAAGCCGACATATTGAGCTACCCTAGTAGGGTATGTTGGAGTACTTTTTAGTTGAAATTTTGAAGTAAATTCAATTTTCCGGAGGGCATTTGTTTATGAGAAGTGCTTCAGAGTGTCACTGTTTGTAATTAGACGTCAGACAAAAACGTATAGTTGCTTTGTTGTGCTTGCACCAAGGCGGCGCGTACTCGAACCACAAAATGAATTTTCTTGTCACACAAAATGTTCAATTTAATGAGTGCTAATTAATTAAAAATTCAAAAGACACAGCCTGGGGACTAGTGATGTGGGTTTTCGGGATAATGTTGTAGGAAGCCCGAATATATCGCAGTTCTAATTCTAAATTTATATTTTTTGGGACCACGCATTCAAAGTGAGGTATATTTTTTCATCCCTTTACAATGTAACATGCAATATGGATTTAAGGTCTTCGGATTGTGTTGAACTTTAATGTAACTTTCAGAAACCATGAACTCAATTTACAAGGATTTTTAGCTGCCGAAACTACGATATCTTCCCGGTCCCGTAACTCTACTTTTTGAAAAACACACAGACAACGTGACTGACAACTCTAGCTGAAGGCGCTGCCAGACGTGTTTGAACATAAGTACATCTTCTGAGTATATGTGGTACATAAGATGCGGCACCTCGTTCGATTGCGTGCTTTCGACTTTCCCCTTCCACGTTTCGGAACAAACATACATACATATAGTTAGATATATGCAGGTACTCGTGCAAGTGATGCGCTGCTGCTGTAGCCCGTCAAAATGGCATCAGTTGTACGTGTTGTAGTTCTGCTCACATTCATGATCACACACAATTGGCCGAAGTAGGTGCTCATAGCATCAGTTGCCTGTGACGACCTCAAGATATTGGCAACAGCTGCATTTGCCGAGCTACTGTTGCATGCCACAAGCATGTCTAGGCGCTGACATTTTACACTTATTTTTGGAAGAAATTCCATTAGGGCCAAAGCCAGACGGACATATTTTTTTTGCTTGAGGCTACATAAACGTGTAAATGTTGGAGGAAGGGGAAGTAGTTTGGAAAGTCAAATTGCTTTAGGAAGTTAACTCGTTCCTTTGCTAAAACTTTTGTGTAAACATATGTGTTGGCATACAGGGTGTCCAAAACCTCGTGGATTATATTTAATGTTATGTAACCTTAGAAAGCATACTTACTTTGGGTTGACAATTGTTACGCAGTTGTACCATGTTTACCTGGTGGCACGAAGAAGCTGGTCGGCATCTGCCCGTGTGCGTCTAGCTGTCCCGGAGCTTCAGCCACTAATGTGGATTCGTTGACCAAACGACCTAACAAGAAAAAATTTACGCACACGTAAGGGTTAAGGGAATTTCTTACCTCATCACATACTATGATCAATGATTAACCTTTTTAGAAAGCGACACAACACTTTTTCTTTTGCCTAGCGGTTCTTATTCCTATTACTTACCGCTCTTGACCCACCCAACCAAGACTTCTCTGATGTTAGCGATAAGTCCCAATGTAAAACAACAACAACAACGAATTTCAGACCCTGCTTACAAAAGTTAACAATTCATATTTATTTAAAAAATTAAGTAAATCAACTAATAATAAATATAGTTTAAAAAACTAAAACTCACGCTTTTAGAGAGTATTGAACTAAAAGGTTGAAAATAATTTTAAAAACCCTACACAGTAGTATTGTGGAAAAAGCGTGGTCCGCTTTGTTCCATAGTCTTCGTTTTTTATTTAAATTATTTTTACCTTTTTAGTGCAATATTCTTTAAAAGCGCGTGTTTTCGCTTTTTAAACTATATTTATTTTTTACTTTTTAGTTAAATGTGTTATGAAGTAATCGATATATATATCGATGTATACCGCAGTGCAAACGAAACCTCTGGGCCTCCACTTTCGTTTGATAACCATATTGTAGGCAATTTTGAATATTATTGGACAACCTCATTTTGACCGGTAACTCAGTTATCGATAAATATATCGAAATATTCCAAATACCAATAGAAACCAGTAGAACTTCCCTTTTGTTTGATACCCAGATTGTAGGCATTATGACCGATAACTTAGTTATCGATAAATATATCGAAGTCCAAATGCAACTTCCTATCGTTTGACACCCATATTGAAGGCACATTTCAAGGTCTTTGTGACAGTCATATGCCACTATCGGGTAGACTGAAGTAGAGTTACATACAAACAAGAAAACAGACATATGTATGTATGTACAAGTAAAGCTAATGAAAGCGTAGTAAAGAAACTAGCATTATGTGGGAAAAGCGTCGAGGGCTCGATATACCAAAATTATAGCACAAAGCTGACCACGCTTTTTCCACAATACTACTGTGTAGGGTTTTTAAAATTATTTTCAACCTTTTAGTTCAATACTCTCTAAAAGCGTGAGTTTAAGTTTTTTAAACTATATTTATTTTTTATTTTTTACTTTTTAGTCAAATGTCGTATGAAATTATCGATAAATATATCGAAAAATACAGCAGTCCAAACGAAACCTCTGGACTTGCACTTTCGTTTGATACCCATATTGTATGGAATTTTTTAGGTTTTTGGGCAATCATATTTTGACCGATAACTCAGTTATCAATAAATTTATCGAAATATATCAAGGTCCAAATGAAACCTGCGGTCTTCCCCTTTCGTTTGATACCCATATTGTAGGGAAATTTTGAGGTTCTTGGGCAATCACACTTTGACCGATAACTCAGTTATCGATAAATTTATCGAAATATATCGAGGTCCAAATGAAACCTGCGGTCTTCCCCTTTCGTTTGATACCCATATTGTAGGGAAATTTTGAGGTTTTTGGGTAAACCCAAATGAAACCTGGGGTCTTCCCCTTTCGTTTGATACCCATATTTTAGGGAAATTTTAAGGTTTTCGGGCAACCACATTTTGACCGATAACTCAGTTATCGATAAATTTATCGAAATATATCGAGGTCCAAATAAAACCTGCGGGCTTCTCCTTTCGTTTGATACCCATATTGTAGGGAAATTTTGAGGTTTTTGGGCAATCACACTTTGACCGATAACTCAGTTATCGATAAATTTATCGAAATATATCGAGGTCCAAATGAAACCTGGGGTCTCCCCCTTTTCGTTTGATACCCATATTGTAGGGACATTTTACGGTTTTTGGGCCACTGGGGCTTACACCGAACGAGAGTCACATACATACAAGCAGACAAGCAAACAAACAAACAAACAAGCAAACATACAAGTGAACCTAATAAAAGCGTGGTAAAAAGGCGAGAATTAATATGCATAATAAATTTAGTACGAACTAACAAGAAAAGTACTATCTTTACCATTAACTTTAAGTCCGAACACTTATAGGAACGGCATGGAATCGAAAAAATTTTTGAATAACAAGCCTACTATGTATGTGAAATTCAAATTATTAACCTACAAATTAACTAAACTGCGGTAGTAGACAAGTGAAAGGCATTTCTGATAAAAATAATTTAAATTTTATTGAACTTTAATTCAAAAACCCGCCATAAAAAGCATATTAATTTTATTATTCAATTGAACGAAAATACTGGGTTTTTACTAATTTCTCTCTATCCGCTCTTACATCCTCCAAATGATCGTGAGAGCGGGATAGCACTATAAATTACTAAAAGATGTATGGTTACATACGAAACCCCCAAAAAAAGAAACAAAAAGGAAATAATAGATGCTGGAACTCGATGAAGGCCTCCGACGATTCCGCTGCTTTGCTGAAAATTAAAGCTTCATGCACATACACTATTTTTAATTCGATTTTGTTTCATTTCACTTCGTTTCTTTATTATTTTATTTTATCCAACATAATTAATTTAGTGTATTAGGACACTAATATTATCATAAACGCTCTTTTATTTCAACTCTTCACTCTCCCAATACCACTTACAATTGTCTCTTTCTGACAATTCTTTTATATATTTTTTGGGAACATACTTTTAGAATTTTAACATCTTTTTAAATTTTTTTGTATTTTCTTTTTAATTATTTAAATTCAATTTAGGATTTTTTTTCTTTTGGCGGAACTTATATATGTATATATCTATATATATCTATATATATATATATTTCTAACGATTCAAAATTTACATATTTCCATCGGCATAGTATAGTTCACTTTTGGACACTATGGTTCGCTCACTCTTGGGGTCATGATATTTACGAGTAAATATTGTTTAATATCTTTAAATTTTATATAAAAAGGGAACGTTAAACATTATCATTTTCTTAAAAACCCAGCTTATTTTGGGTGTGTGGAAAATTTTTAAAGTTTTTAAAAAAAAACTTTATTTTGATCTCATTGTAGAACAACCCACATATGTATGTATATAACATTATCTGGACAGCCGAACTAGTAGCTGGAAGTCCGATTAGATATTTTGTCTCTTTTCAGCAATCAATTAAATAAAATTTAAGAAAATATAATACTAAAAAAATGGGCATAAGCATTCGAAAATGAAAATTGTGACAAGTGACATTGAAAAACTACGAGAAATTTAGGGTAAATCACATTTTCTTTGAAGAATTTAAGTCTTTTGCACAGAAAAAAAACCACTCATCTTCACTGGCACCAACTGTTTGAAACACATCAGGAACTCAGCAACCAGCAAAACCGGAACTCAGGAACACCGCAAACATTGTACTTTTGCTCGAATCGGTTTACGCGATTAGTATTTTGTATATTTACGCGAAAGAAACTTAGGAAAGACTTTTTTTTTAACTTTGAAAAGACTAATTCAATTTAAACTTTTCGACTTAGAAAAATAACTTCGATCGCGGAAAAATCTTTTACCGAGAGCATACCTTTAAGTTGAAACTTTATCCAGGAAAAGAGACCGATATGCCTAAGTTCGGGGCTTTTATCAAGTCAAAAAAGTGGCGTGATGTGGAACGAAGATAATTTAGTACACGGCTAAAAAAATGAACCTAAATTTTAAACCCGTATAAAATTTAATCAATTTTTCAAACCTTTCTGTACAATATTTCAAACCGTCCAAATACGTACAAAGATTTTCAATTTCTTTTGGTTTCGATTTAAAATCTAAATGAAAAAGCAGTCTAAATTTTTTATTTTTGTTTTTTTTTTTTGAATATAATTGAATTTTGCCCACAAGATTTTCATGTGCGTCATAGCTCAGCGGTAGAGCAGTCGGCTGTGACTCCTGAGCGTTTCCGTTTGAATCCTGCCAGCTGCCACATTTTTTTAGTTTTATTTTATTCTTAAAACTTTTCGGTCTAAAATGTAAACTTTTGTGTTTGAAAATTCACATTTTTTTTTTAAAGCTTATTCAAGATTGAATTTCGCCAACAACATTTATAAGTGCGATGTAGCTCAGTGGTAGAGCAGACGGGCATGATGGGGGGAGTCTTGGTTCGAATTCCCGCCAACGGACAAAAAATTTATTTTATCTTTAAAAAATTTTGAAACATTTCTTGTTTATAATTGAAACCCGATTCATTTAGCCAATTTTCATGAAAACTGGTCTATATTGAATTTGAATCCAAATTTGGTTTGGTCATATATGTAGTCCAAAAAAGTTTAAAATTTAGGTTCAAATTTTTAACTGTGTAGGGTAGGGAAATATATATATATCGCTGCCTTTTTTTAGTTATTTTATAGGACATTATCTGACGGTAACTTGTTATTAACCCTTGCATTCCTTAATATCTTTTCCGTGGTACCATCCTATCTTACCATGTATGTCTTTCAATTGATACATGGAATTCTCCTTTGTGGCGAGAACTGTAGCTTTAACAAAAACGGGTGCTAGCTTGGCATTAAATTTATTCGCTTTGTCGCTCAGAACGAAATTACGCCGATATACATTTTGACCTATACTAAAGGGCTTTGCTGTGCTACGGAGATTGTAGTGTTGAGCTGATTTCTCAAAAGCGCTTTGTATATTATTTGCCAACTCAGTACGCACGAGTCGGAGTTTGTCTATGCGGTCTATTACAACACAGTGGTTCGGCTTCCTGCTTTTTAAGCTACTTATATAATCTTGGTTTGCGTCATTTATTGACGCTTAACCGCCTAGACGATTTTGGCCATTTCGTATCAAATCACGCCAGTCAGCCAAGAGAGTTCAAGTCATCCTCCACTAGTTTTTTTCATCTCAGTCGAGGCCCCCCCTTCCAACATGCCCCAACCACCGGAGCCTTTGGGCCTTAATTCGATGACGAGAATGCGTTTTTTGGGAGTCTCCTTCCTGGATAGCCAACGCCAGGTCGTGGAGCGGGACATAAAAGACTTAATGGCCTTCGTCAAGTCATCTAAATATATTGTGGAGGAGTAACGGTGTCGCTTTTGGAGTGTCAGTCTCGGGATTCTGCTATGTGGAGTATCCCGAACACACAGGGATTTCCCATATGGCCAGGTCCTGGGGCTGACCTTCCTAGTGTTGGTGGTATCACAACGGGCCTTTTAAAACTGGCCTAAGTGTGCCTCTACGGCACCCACTTGAACCGAACCTAACCTATGTCAAATCGACAAAACAGTAATGATAGTCAGGCTACCAGGAAAATTGTTGCATAGAGTAAAAGAATGTTATTTTAAAGTTGCACAGATTTCAATTCTACAATGAATCATTCTTGAATTGACAATATTTTTTTAGCCCCACAACGAAATATTCACTTTGAGCTTGAAATATTTATTTCAACTTGAACATTTTCAACATTGGAAAATGTAATATATTGCTTCAGTATGTTAACACAATTGAACTCAGCAACAACTGGCTATTTCTATGCAAAAACGTCAGCAACGAATTTAAATTCAATTATAGTGCAATAAGAAAAGTGTGGGCTTGAAACTTAAAACCTGTTTTCCCCATTATAACGCCTTTAATTTTTATTTTTATTTGGCGAATGAAGCACGAAATTAAAATGTATGTTAATTGTGAATACAACACCAATTTTAATTTAAACAAAAGTTGCTCACATAAACAAGTTAATGATATCCGGTAGGTTTCAAAGCCATTAGGCATATCAGACAATAAATAATTAATTTACTATGCATACATAACATATACAAACATATAAAGCATATTTGCGTATTGATAAAAATATATGGAATGCATACAAAAATGTGAAAATATAAAGCAAAATGAAATTTACACTCCTGAACCATGACTGCCATTTTCAAATACCCAATGCATTAACAAAAAAAAACCTAAACCAAGTAGTTAATCAATTAGTCTATTAACATAAATTAATTAATTGGGAAAAACATTTAAGGACCTGCCAGTTTTGTTGAGGGATAGCACCAAAGTGGGCAAGTGTGGAATAGGACCAAAGTGTCACCTCCGCATAGGCCGTACAGCTATATCTAAATAGTTATCTAAATAGATAGATGGCGCTGAAGTCGATATATTGAGAAAACGTTTATTTGTGGTGCGTTTTTGTTTTTTTTTTCTCATCTGTGTTTGTTAAGTAATCACAAACTCGGTCACAAAAAATAGACTCACTAGGTACGTCCTTTCGAGATAGGATATATATTTTCCACGCTAGATGGTGCTGGAGTCGCTATATTTATAAAATCCGTATTTATGGTCCGAATTTGTTCATATTTGGCACGTATGTTTGCTATATAGTCAACAACCCTAGTTTTCTGGGAGAAACTTTAAAAATTATTTGAAAAAAAAAAAACAATTTTTCCGCTACAAAATGTATGGGAAATGGCGAAAAAATAGCGACGTCTTAGTGTTAAGTTACAACGATAATTTTTTGCAAGGCTATTTTCTAATAAATAACTTACTTTTTAGAATCTATTTCTACGCAAAAACGTCAGAAATGAAAATTTTATTCACTCTGGCAACCATGGTTCAGGAGTGTAAATTTCATTTTGCTCTATATTTTCACATTTTTGTATACATTCCATATATTTTTATCAATACGTAACTATGCTTCATATGTTTGGGTCGGTCACAAAAAATTGACTCACTAGGTATGTCCTCTCGACATAGGATATATTTTTCCCGCTAGATGGTGCTGGAGTTGCTATTATAATAAAATCTGTATTTATGGTCCGACTTTATTCATATTTGGCACGTATGTTCGCCATGTAGTCAACAACGGCATTTTTCTGGGAAAATTTTCAAAAACTATTCCAATAAAAAAAAAATGTGGGGCGAGAAAAATAGCGACCTCTAAGGGTTAAGTTACAGCGCTTATTTTTTGCAAGGCTTTTTTTCTATCAATTACTTACTTTTTAGGGAGTAAGCCCCAAAAAAACATTTTTTTTATTTGAATCATTTAATGTACATATCAATCGTCTATTAAGTACTTATGTAAGTCACGCACTGTATGTATCCTGCAAAAAATGCGATTAGTTTATGAATAAATCAGAATGAGTCGACAAGGAACATGTGATCTGTGTCAGGTTTGATCTGAATATATATATAGGTGAGGTGGTCTCATCTGTTTAAGCATGTCCTATGCAGATACCAGTTGATAATACCTCTTGTGCCTAAACTGGTGTTGTCCTACAGATCTCCTTTGTCTCCCTACGGGTACGGTTGGCCAAGTTTATTTTGAACTCATGTAGGTGTTATGAGCCAATGTAAATGGCATGAGACCACAATCGCTCTCTTTAGATAAAAGTTACATGACTTTTTGCAGGGTATATTTACAGCACTTAATATGCAAATATAACCGCGTGTATTTGCTCATTAATAATAATTATTGAAAATAAATACGTCACTTCATTTAATTACGAAGCATTTTTAATCAACGTAGCACCTTGAATGGATCATACAGTAGTGTCCTCGTGGAGAGTTTACAGCTTCTTATATAAGTATCTATATTTATAAACGTGTACATTTGAGTGATTCAAAAAAAAAAATTTGTTGACTGGGAGCTACAAAAGTGATTAGTTGATGAGAAAATACGCCATCTAAAAAAACGCTGTAACTCAACCCTTAGAGGTCGCCTAAACTAAATGAGTTTAAAATAAGTTAAACTTAATTAATTATAGGTGGCATCCCAGAAAACTGCCCCAAGGTCAAAGGGTGTCCATGATTTTGGTCGATATATGAACGAAAGAAGGAATAAGTTGCCGTTTGGTGGTAACCTAAGGTGGCAACCCTGCCTTAAAATATCTTCGTTGTTATATGGCCGAAAAACACCTTTAATTTGATACCCTTATTAGCATATTTTGCCCAATATCTAAAACAAAATGGAACAGGTGGCAACCTTGCAAACCGCGCAAAGTGGCAACACCCAAGTAAAAAGTTTTAGAATAAAACATACTATCCATATGACAAATTTGATCCATATCGCTTTGACGAGTTCCCGAGATATTGTATAAAACATTTAAACCCGTTGCCACGATTCATTGCCTCTAGTCCGAACTCTGTGCTACTATTCGTTGCCTCAAGTCTGAATACTGTTGCCACTATTTCTTCATTCAAACTTCCCTTCCTATAACAACTTTTGGCATCAAATTTTCGACTTTAGGGAGGCGGACTGGCTGAATGTCGCATAATTTTTGAGGACAATAACGCCATTTTATTATGCCCATCACTGAAAACTAGCTTGTTATTAATAAATATTTTGATGACATTATTTTGACATATTTGGGTCGTTGAACCCACTTTATTTCGCTCACAATTTGTAGGACACATAAGTACATTCATCAGTTGGTTAAGACAGTGGCAGTTATTAAACTGAAGATAAAAAAGTTGGGCGTCTCGGGGAAAGGAATTCCAAATTTTTTTTTTTTTTTTTTTTTTTTTGCAGATATTAGGTCACTCAAACAACCTTCAGAATTAACAAGACCGCGTCTAAGTATTATTACTGCTTTAAAGAGCATTTTAATTTCGATTTTACTTTAAAATTAAAGAAGATAAAACTCTACGAAAAGTAAACTTGAAAACTCACAAACAAACAAAAACAATACAATTCTTTTCATTATATTTACTGCCCCATTTACATTTATATTCCATTTGTTTACAATTCATTTAATTATGATTTTACCATTTCGCAATTTCGCAGTAAACAGCCACAAACACAAACACAAAAAATACGTACGTCCCATCGTAAACTTAAAGCCAAAGGCCATGGGCACTTTGATGGTTTCATGTAATTAGCTTGTCGCCTGGCTTTCCAAACCACCATTTTACCTTTACAGACACGTCTCATTCGATGTCGCCGTCTTTTGTTGGACTCACATTTTCTTGTTTCGGTATTTGTATACAAAAGCTCAGATAAGCCCGTCACGATCCAGACAGTCGGTGTAAATGTTAAACGAATTACAAATGAGATAAAAAAGGCGGTATGCAGAAAAAGGTGGGCACATGTAATACATTAGACTGGGTCGAAAAAAAGTTGCAAAAATCTGCCCTTAAATTTGGAGGTTATGTTGAGAAGGTTCAGGAATTCTTTATTTTATTTTTATTTTTTTGTATCCTTAAGGGCTAACAATTGTTTTTTTTTTCTATTTTATGTTTGTTATACCACATTCGGTTTATAAAATCGACATGTCTTCACTTTTGTTTTTATCTTAGCTGACGAAACGTTTTTTCTGTGGGTACCAAACCAGTCTAATGTTGATATATATTTGGGGTTTTAATATGAGGTGGAAGCGTTGTAGCTCGGTAAGTAATACATAAGCTCATTTTTGCTGGAATCAAATATCGTCCTTCCGCGTATCAGCCGAAATGATTTTTGTATCACCAGCGCCAACTTCAAACCTACCACCCGTTTGTTGCAATCTGTAAAAAAATATAAAAGTTAAACGTTTTTGAAAAGGAAAGGTAGGTACAAAAACATTTTAAAAGAAAATATTCAGACAAAGCGGTCTAAAATAAGGCTAAGCAGTAAATTATATAATTAGTTGTGATACACAATGAAATTCCAACTAACTCACTTCTAAAGTTTGAGGGAGAAATTAAATTTTATTTCTGAAGTATAGCTCAGAAAGCTAAAAAAAGGCCAAGGCCACTGGGCCAATTCTTTTCATGGTAGTAGTACATGTTCCGAATTTCAGCCAAATGGGACCATAAATGCGTTTTTTGGATCTGTAGCGACTCACGCGCCACCTATCGAAATTTTCCATAATATTTCATTGTCATCGCGCCTCGAACTATTGTGAATATTTGAAGAACCTTGCTCAGCCGGAAGTTGCTTTGAAATTGGTTGGTTTGGTTCGAAATTAATCACCAAATTAAGTCAAATTAAATTAAATTCGTCTAATTTGGCAAACATATTTATTTTGCGGACAAACATTCTCGAAATAACTTCGCTAAAAGCGAAGCATTTGGTGCAGTGTAAATGTATCATAAAATTGAATGCAAAAATCCGCGCACAAGAACGACGAAAGCGACCTAATAAAGCAGGAACTTCTTATCTAATAATTATAATGAAATATTATCCAGGTAATAAGAAGATACCCAGATAATTCATATTTCCTTATTATTACCACTTGCTAAATTTTACATTAATTTAGAAAATGCTATCCATATTCATTATTCAAAAACAACTTAGTTAGGTGGCCACCCATAAAACTGGCCCCGAAGGCAATGGGCTCCCCAATTTGGCCGATATACAAACGAAGGAATAAATAAAATTCCGTAAGGTGGCAGCCCCGCCTGAAAATATCTTCGTTGGTATATCGGCGAAAAAGCCCTTCATTTGAAACCCATATTGGCGTATTTTGCTTAATATGTAAAACAAACCCTGTTAGAAAGTCTTGGAAGGAAGTATATTATGGTAAGATGACAACCCTATGTGCCAATCCTGCCTTAAGATATCTTAGTTGGAAAATGGCAGAAAATACCTTTCACTTGATACCCATATTGGCATATCTTACTCAATATTTAAAACAAATTGAGATAGGTGGAAACGCTGTAAGCCCCCAGAAGTGGCAAACATTCAATTAGAATGTTTTAGAATGCAGCATACTACTCAACTATACAACTAGGTATAAAAAAGGTCATGAAACATTTAAAATATTCAAGACGCATATCCCCAAAAAAGGGTACAAAAATGTCCTTGAAAAGCGAATCTCTTTGACTGACCCAGCGTGTCAATATCTAAGTCAACACAGAAATGTCTGCGCAAATATTTAACTAAATTCGTATGTAAACAATGAATGATTAAATATAAAAACAAAAAAATGTTCGAAAAATATGAAAATGCCATTTGCACTTTTCCACGTACACTGCGGTCTACCATATCAAAATGTAATTTTAAATATTAAACTTTTTCTCATGCTTTAGTCAGTATATTTAAATTCTTCCATACATTGCCCTTGAATTCTTAAAGCGTAATGTATTTCAGTGGATGGATTTATCCCCAGCAGGGGATAGTCAGATAATTAGATACATTTGACATTTTTGAAAAAGTATTTCTTACTGTAGAACAGCCTTTCCAAAGGAAGTACAAAGAAAGGGCACTGGGGGCAAATTCGGGTTGTATGAAGTGATAAAATGAAAAGAATTTTCATACAAAATTTATGAAAAGAAACTTCAAATTCATACAAATCTTTTTTTCACGTTATCATTTCATAGATCTGCTCCGTTGGAGAATATTTAGAGCACCAGATAAGAAGGAGGACCAGCTTCCCGAACTTTGCTCTTATCTTATTATGATACATCATTTCTTTCAAAAAATCATGCGCCATGATAGAACTCATTAAATATACCTAAATAATCCGATTTTGTTAAATTTTCAGAAAATAACATAAGTAAGCTCTCTACTTACTTACTGACTTTATGATTTTATCTACATTTTTGACATCTAAGCAACGTGAGAGATAACAAATCTATGATATCTCCCAGACAATGACTTTGTGACGCGTGCACGTTCAATGTTAAACCAACGTAACCTGGCGCCAACGTCGCGCGCCTGCCTACCTACTCCACAAAATGAATGAATGAAACAAAAGTCAACCATAGATACCTAAATCCACATGAATTCACTTACATGAGCCATGAACACATGTTAGCCCTTATCCGACTAGCAGCAGCAGCAGCTGTGTCTATTCAAACGTGACATCACATTTCATATTTCATTAATAATTTGTTGAAAAAAATCATTAATCATGCAAATAATCAAATCTTCATTTGTTTGCTTTTCTTGGTTCATGCTTGGTTTCTGTGTGTGTGTGTGATGCTGTGTGTCGCCGACGCCATCATTATTTGTTTGTCATTCAAATATCGATTACACTTAGAACCACGAAATCGTTCCAAAATTCTTCAATATCGCTGTTGAAGGTTGACAGTTTCTTTGTCATTGCGGTTCTTTGTAATGAATTGCCTTAAAATTTGCGATGTCAATTTACATACACATTGACATTTTTAGCGAAATACGTATGTATTAGAGATGATAAACTCGGGTTTTTTCATCAACTTTACTGGTAATCGAACCAAGGAGATTAGGAATTTCTAAACCGCAGTGCGTAACATTACACCAAACAGCAACTATACAGAGTGGTTAGACAAGATCCTTCAACAAGATCGAAAGTGCAATCATCGTTGCTGGTATTGTGTGTAGATTTGTTTTAACTTGTTTTCGCTAGATAATAATGTAATTAAAAGAAAATTATTTGACTGGTCAAAAATACAACAATAAATTCGAGGTTATTAAATTTAATGACCAATAATAACAACAACTCAATTTTATTAAATATAACTCCTAAAACAATTTCACCAATTATTTTAAACTAAACAGTTACGTAATCGAGATCCCCCGAGATCAAATACCGTGTTCGTAAAATCGAAAAATTGCCATCCATAACATATATGTACTATTTACATTTGTATTTCATTCTACATGATGACACTGTCTGTCGCTGTCTCTGATAAACCCAATATTGAATATTTTCGTGGTTTGTATGTTGGTGAATTAGTTCGTTAGGTGTGGGTCTCTGCTGATGTTTTTCGATGGCTCCCATGATGCGCATATTCAATTGATAGCTTAATATTTAATATTTGATGAAAAACAATTTGTATTTGATGAAAAACAATTTGTTTCTTATTGGTGTTGATGAACGTATGCATTTGATTTGTACAGGTGATATGTCTGGGAATTCGCTAGTGAATAGCAACACATCCATACCTAAATTAAGGCGAAGCAAACAGAATCGAATGACTTACGCAGAAATTAAATTCTTGACAAGAAAATCCATTTTATTATTACTTTTATGTTTGGTGTCGCTATGGAAATGTTATGCTAATGGAAAACATTGCTTTTGTGGGGTGCGTGGATGAATATTTTATAGGCATGGTTAAGAATAAGGTTAGGTTCTTTACTTTTCTTTCCCTTCCTTTTTCTTACTTTCGCTTCTTTCATTTTTTCTTTTCCAATACTTTTTTGTTTGTGTCGCGTTTTTATTTTTTTTTTGTTTTATTTTTTTTTTATTTTTTTTTCATTTAATTTCTTTTTCTTTTACTTTATTATTTTTTTTTTTCATTTTTTTTTATTTTAATTATTTTATTTTTTTATTTTATTTTGTTATACATAATTTATTGCATCTCATTTTATTTATTTTTTTATTTTTTCTTTTCATTTTTTTTATTTTACTTTATTTTATTTTTTTTATTTTATTTTATTTTGTTTATTTTATTTATTTGTTTGGTTATTTTATTTTATTTTATTCTGTTTATTTTATTTTATTTTATTTTATTTAATTTTATTTTATTTTATTTTATTTTATTTTATTTTATTTTATTTTATTTTTTTTTATTTTTTTTTGTTTTATTTTATTTTATTTTATTTTTTTTAATTTTTTTTTTATTTTATTTTATTTTTTTATTTTATTTTATTTTTTTTTATTTTATTTTTATTTTATTTTATTTTATTTTATTTTATTTTATTTTATTTTATTTTATTTTATTTTATTTTATTTTATTTTATTTTATTTTATTTTATTTTATTTTATTTTATTTTATTTTATTTTATTTTATTTTATTTTATTTTATTTTATTTTATTTTATTTTATTTTATTTTATTTTATTTTATTTTATTTTATTTTATTTTATTTTATTTTATTTTATTTTATTTTATTTTATTTTATTTCATTTAATTTTATTTTATTTTATCTCGTTTTTTTATCCCATTTTATTTATTTTTCTTTTTATATTTTCTTTTCATTTTCTTTTCATTGTTTTTTTATTTTACTTTATTTTATTTTTTTTTATTTTATTTTGTTTTATTTATTTTATTTGTTTTTATTTTATTTTATTTTATTTTATTTTATTTTATTTTATTTTATTTTATTTTATTTTATTTTATTTTATTTTATTTTATTTTATTTTATTTTATTTTATTTTATTTTATTTTATTTTATTTTATTTTATTTTATTTTATTTTATTTTATTTTATTTTATTTTATTTTATTTTATTTTATTTTATTTTATTTTATTTTATTTTATTTTATTTTATTTTATTTTATTTTATTTTATTTTATTTTATTTTATTTTATTTTATTTTATTTTATTTTATTTTATTTTATTTTGTTTTATTTGTTTCTATTCTATTTTATTTTATTTTATATTATTTACCTAATTCTATTTTTTTATTTTTTTACATTTTGTAGAAAATGGAATATTACTTTTGATAAACAGCTCATAAATTCAATTAGAGTTTATTACAGTAATTTTAGCTAGTAATTTTCAGTTACTTTTTCCAATCGATAAAGAGAGATAATAAAAAACAATTGGCATTGCAACTCACAAGCACTTAACAGCTACTTTCATTCTGCAAAACTCACTGCACACGATTTGAAACAAAGGGATTTCGTCCCTTCAAAGGAGCATAGGGAGCAACCAAGCCACTTGGTATAGCCATAAGCTTTCAAATATGCAAAACAATTCCAAAAATATGTGATATTGCGTGCACACTGTCTATCGTTGTTGTGCATAGACGTCCCTGTCCCTGTACTACATTCCACATAATAATTTGCTTTGCAGAGTACATTATTCCATTTCCAATTTCATTATTAAATTGCATTCGCAATAGCAATTCGAGTTTACCAGTTGAGAATGGTAAGCAATTAAATGGCGAAAAGTGTGACTACAAATACAAAATAGCGATTTGTGAACTACGGGTATGGTCATTAAGACCTAGCAGTGAAAATATGAAATTATCAGCGAGAGGTCTAGCTCATTAACTGGAATATAATGAGGTGAAGCGATTTTGTGATTTATTCTATTTTATATCATATATATATATATATAAGGGTGATTCAAAAAAAATGTCGACTTGGTCTTACCCCATAAAAAGTTAGGTATTGATGAGAAAATAAGCCTTGCAAAAAATTAGCTCTCTAACTTAACCCTTAGTGGTGGCTATTTTTTCGCCCTTTCCCATACATTTTGTATGGGAAAAAATGGCATTTTTTCAAAGTGAATTTTCTTTAAATTTTTTAAAGTTTTTTCAAAATATTTTTGCATACTCTTAAAGTTGAAGCTTTGAAGCTTCCAAAACGGTAAGCAATGTGTGATTATCTTATTTATTAAAATAATTACAGCCATTTAAAAATTACTGAGTTTAGTACTATTGCACACACATACACGTAGGTGTATTCATTTAATTGAATCACCCTAATATATATATATATCATTTTTTTCTGTTTTTTTTTTTAATTGCATCTCATTTTATTAATTTTTTTTATTTTATGTTATTTTAGTTTTTTTTTGTTTCATTTTATTTTGTTTTATTCAATTTAATTGGCGACACAATTCAATACATTCAGTTGCAACTGGCGAAGTAGTATGAACCAACTTTCCAGGTAGTTGGTTTCACTTCACGGAGTGCATAAGTAAAACAATTGTCGTGGTTTGTGAATAACTATTCACTCTACTCGCGATTTCTTGGCAATCGAAAGCGCACTTAACAAGAAAACCGAAATACAAGCCATTGCTCCCCATATTAAAGTCCTTTAAGTGGGAATCGCTAGATGCTTTCACCTGTGTATGTGTGTGTTTTAGTATCATTGATACAAAATCAACATTTACAATTTCGAAATTTTATTTTCTTCGCAAAACTGTACTGCTCTGCATGCATTTCGACTTTTTTATTGAACTTCCAGTGACTTGTACGGACTTTGTCATTGCAATCCAATATGTACTACCATACTAGTGGCAAATACTCAATATTCTCCTATTGCATACATATTCATCTTTCCTGCGCGTAACAATGGGTTCGTTCATGTTGTTCACCTTGTCGCATCCGTTTTCAGTTAGAATGTGCAGTGAATTGAGTTCATTTTTTAATACTATTATCTTCATCATCGCTAGCGTTTAATGTGGACCGTTCAGCTGTTCAAAACGCACAAGTATGCAAGTAAGAACCCTGTTAGTAAAAGTTGAAATAAACAAAAATGTAAATAATGTTCCCAGGAAATGGGACAGACGATACACGACTTTAAAAGCGGTACAAATTCTCTCTTCTCAGGATATTCCAAAGAGGCGTTCAATAATTATCTATAGCTCTAAGTAGTGAAATTTTAAAGCGCTTGAGATTAAACTCGGCCACTCTCCTCTAAGACAATGCTGACGTACCAGACGTAACATTATTTATTTTATTTCATTTTATTTTATTTAATTTTATGAAATATTTATTTTACTTTATTCTGGTTTATTTCTTTTTTATTCTTTATTTTTTATTTTTTTTAATTTAAGTTTATTTTATTTATTTTTTTTATTTAAGTTTATTTCATTAATTTTTTTAGGTTATTTTATTATTTTATTTTATTTTTTATACTTTTTATTTTATTTTATATTATATTATATTTATTTTTTTACATATTTTTATATTAATTTTATTATTTACATATTTATTTTTTATTTTTACTTTGTTTTATTATTTTTTTTTTTAATTTTAGTTTATTATTTTATTTTGTTTTATTTTATTTTTCATTTTTCTTTGTTTGAAATATTAGTTTTTCCGACCTTTTATTTCGAAAAGGCCTTTCTTTTACCGGCTTGAGGTCAGGGATTTTTTTCAATTGAAACAAAAAGTTTCGTTATTCCACCAATATGTCACCGGTACGGTAACTGTCATCTGGATACAGTATACAAAATATAAAACAATAAATATAAACAACAAGTGACTCAGAACGTAGTTTAGTAAACCTTGAAACATACATAATAACCCATCTTTCCTGGTTGACGTGGAGGTGGTCACAGTTTTTCTTTTTTTTGTGAACAGTTGCTGATATAGATGAGCGCAGTTATCGGTATCTGTTTTGTAGTTAACTCTTATGTTAGTTAAAAAACAGACACCGATGACTGCTCTCATCTATATAGGTACTTGTTGACAAGCAAAAAAAAGTGATCAACTCCACGTCATGGCATTTCCTAAAGGGTTAAATATGCAAGCAAGCTTTTATATGAACCATTCGTGGATCAGTTGTTGTTATTGGCATATCTAATGCAATTGTTCTGATGGTCGCACATAGCTTATTAGATTATTGTCCCTATATGGAAATTTCAACAAGGTGAAGTCTGAATGACTTCGAAGATACTCATACTAATAGACATGTTGCAAATTTAAAGTCAATTTAGACATACAAACATGGAAATAATTGTGTTTGCTAAGTGATACAATACAAAACCTATGTATGATGCCGATAATGGCTAAAGAGCTTTTAGTAATTATGAATATTAACCGAATTTTGCGGACAAAATGGACAGCTTAAATAGTAGCTATGCATATATTTAATATTGTTCAGATGTAAAATATTAATTAAGGCAGATAGCTGCCAGAGAATAGAATGCATTAGTAGAAGGAATGTGGTTTCATTTTGATATACAGTGTATCAGAAAGTGTTTGTTATTTTATAAAAGGGTAATTCCATGTCACATAGTCAATCGAACACCTCCAATTTTAATAAATTTGGGTGAGGAGTTAAATTTTACTAAAAATGTCTGCCATAGGAAAAAGTCAGTATAATTTTTTTGTAAAGCACAGAAACTTTTTTTCCCACCCTAAAACACGTACACATAAATACATATTATCCATATTTAAATAAAATGTCATGCAAATATTATACACCTCTGTAGTATTTAAAAATAAACCTGAACATAGTTGGCATGTTTGCAAAGTGAAAATTTCATCCAATAAACCGCAAGTAAATCCTTCTTCTGTACATCGTGATGGCTTATAAAGTAATTAAACGTAGACAGCAATATTGCAGTTCGGTAAAGGATCGATTTCTGCAACGGCAGTCGCTATGCCTCAAGCTATGTAACACTTATCTACTGTTTGTATGTATACACCTTACTTCCGCCAGAGACTAGTATAAAGAGCTCGGCGCAATAGGCTGAGAAGCCGCAAATTAAAGCTAACACACCGAACTATGAGGAGTAAATCACACACACACAACCTAACACTAAAAGGGTAAGTAAATAAGGAAATGTAGATATGTGTGCATGTATTCGCTTGAAAAGTTTTACGAGAATTGGCAATTATAGTCGCAAATTGCGATTTAATAAATTGAGCTCCATCAAAATCATCTTCCCCGCAACTAAATAGTTTCGCTCTAACGAGCAAGCATCATTTGCTTTTAGTGTATAAGGATTGGTAAGTTAAAGTAACGTTTGAAATGAGATCATGCATTTTCGGGATTATAAAATAAAATAAATTAAAGTAATATAAAAAAAAAAAATAAAAAAAAAATGAAATAAAATAAAATTAAAAAAAAAATAAAATAATATAAAAAAATAAAACAAAATAAAATAAAATAAAATAAAATAAAATAAAATAAAATAAAATAAAATAAAATAAAATAAAATAAAATAAAATAAAATAAAATAAAATAAAATAAAATAAAATAAAATAAAATAAAATAAAATAAAATAAAATAAAATAAAATAAAATAAAATAAAATAAAATAAAATAAAATAAAATAAAATAAAATAAAATAAAATAAAATAAAATAAAATAAAATAAAATAAAATAAAATAAAATAAAATAAAATAAAATAAAATAAAATAAAATAAAATAAAATAAAATAAAATAAAATAAAATAAAATAAAATAAAATAAAATAAAATAAAATAAAATAAAATAAAATAAAATAAAATAAAATAAAATAAAATAAAATAAAATAAAATAAAATAAAATAAAATAAAATAAAATAAAATAAAATAAAATAAAATAAAATAAAATAAAATAAAATAAAATAAAATAAAATAAAATAAAATAAAATAAAATAAAATAAAATAAAATAAAATAAAATAAAATAAAATAAAATAAAATAAAATAAAATAAAATAAAATAAAATAAAATAAAATAAAATAAAATAAAATAAAATAAAATAAAATAAAATAAAATAAAATAAAATAAAATAAAATAAAATTAAATTAAATTAAATTAAAAAAATTAAAATAAAATAAAACAAAATAAAATAAAATAAAAAAATAATATAAAATAAAATATAATAAAAAAAATAAAAAAATAAAATAATATGAAAAAATAAAACAAAATAAAATAGAATAAAATATAATAAAAAAAATAAAAAAATAAAATAATATGAAAAAATAAAACAAAATAAAATAGAATAAAATAAAATAAAATAAAATACAATAAAATAAAATAAAATTAAATTAAATTTAATTAAATTTAATTAATTTAGACGATCTTTTAGAAAAGACGCTAAATGAACTCAAACAAAAATTTGAAATTGAAGTTAAATTTATAGTAAAATATGTTGATGATATTCTCGCAATAGTTAGACAAAAAGACGTAGAAATAATACAAGAAACCCTAAATAATTACCATAACAAAATCAAATTCACATTTGAAATGGAAAATAATTACAGTATCCCATATCTGGATATGCGAATTTTTAAGAACAAAAACAATGGCTATCTCTCTTTTGACTGGTACACAAAACCCCTATCATCAGGCCGTCTGATAAATTTTCATTCCTGTCAGCCAATAAAATACAAAATAAATACGGCAAAAAATCTAATAAATAAGGTATTAAAAATAAGTGACGAGCAGTACTGGAACAAAAACCTGCAGAAAATATTCGAAAAATTGAAAAACAATAACTATCCACACACCCTAATAAAAAATCTGCAAGAACAAGGAATAAGAGAAACACGTAATAAACATATCCAAACAACAACAAATAGAGAAAATGAAATAAAACAATATTTCGGTGTAACATATATTCCAAAACTCTCCCAAAGCATCGGCAAAGCGGTAACCAAAAATAACCCAAACATAGCAGTAGCTTACAAATCCAATTCTACATTAGCTAATATATTCACACGTACAAAAAGCCCGATAAATAAACTTGAACAGCATAATGTTGTATATGAAATAACGTGTCAGGGTAAAGAAAATGAAACCTGCAACAGGGTATATATTGGTACCACGAAACGTTATTTGGGTGTGAGATTAAAAGAGCACGAAAGCGACATACAAAAAATGAGAAACTCAACTGCCTTATCACAACACGTCATAACAAGTGGGCATACAGCTGATATAGAAAATGCAAAAATAATAGACCGCAACAAATACGGAAGAGCACGATATACACTGGAGAGTTTAAGAATATTAGAAAAAAGAGAAAGTACAGTAAACAAAAAAGAAGACTCACAAAATATTGGACCCGCTTACATTTTATGTTTATAACTATAATTTAGTATGACGATGATACCAAGAAATGATGGTACTATTCTTTAAGTTTTAGATTCTAAGATAGCATATTGTGTAAGTGTTGTTATTTGTGTTTTTAAAGTTTACACGTATATACGTAAATTTGTTGATAAGTGTTTCATATGTTTTTCATTATCGTTTTCTTTGTTGTTCTTATTGTTGTTTTTCTAAATAAATAGATCACCCCTGATGAAGCTAGGAAGTCTAGCGAAACGTTGGGTTGGAAAAGTGGAATAAAATCTTTTATTTGCATTTCAAAACAAATGGTCAAAAGAGCCTAAGTCCAAAATTTATAAATGAAATTAAATTAAAATAGCGTGTAATGTTGTTTGTAGCTTTTCTTTGAGTTTTCTTCAATAACAAAAATATAATAATTCAACATGAAAGTTTCAATAGTAATTATTATTCCGGTCTATAGCTCACAAAAATTCTTACTTATATGTAAAAATGCAAGACCACTAAAACAAAAACCAGTAAAATAAAATAAAATGAAATAAAATAAAATTAAATTAAATTAAATTAAATTAATTGAAATAATATAAAAAATAATAAAATGAAATAAAACCAAATAAAACTAAAATAAAATAAATTAAATTAAATTAAAAAAAAAAAGTAAGGAAAGCTGTCTTCGGCTGTGCCGAAGGCTATATACCTTTCATGAATAAGCGTCACGATTTTCACTGTTCGATCCCCAGTACAGCCTGTGTGAATTTAACTTTAACTCATACCGAAATTATCGGAACTATCGATTATATAGAGGCGATGTGTTTTGTTGGTCCAATCTCATTGATTTTTAACATCGACATTCCACTTTTTAACAGAGCAAAAGTTACGAAATTTCACGACCCTACCTTTATAATTATAGGAGTTATAGTCCAAAATCCGTTTATCGGAACAATCGATTGTATGGGAGCTATATGAAATATTTATCCCATCTCAATGATTTTGAACATAGATATTTCACATATAAAAATATCAATACCTACAAAATTTCATGTTACTAGCTCTTTAATTACGGAAGTTATAGCCCAAAATCCGTTTATCGGAACAATCGATTGTATGGGAGCTATATGAAATATTTATCCCATCTCAATGATTTTCAACATCGATATTTCACATATAAAAATATCAATACCTAAAAAATTTCACGTTACTAGCACTTTAATTACAGAAGTTATAGCCCGAAATCCGTTTATCGGAACAATCGATTGTATGGGAGCTATGAGTAGTTTTGGTCCGATCTCGCTGGTTCCGACGAATGATTATTCTCATATAAACTAACGCCTCCATACCAAATTTCATCAAGATATCTCTAAAATTGAGGGACTAGTTTGCGTACAAACAGACGGACAGACGGAAGGACGGACGGACAGACGGACATGGCTAAATCGAATCAATTCATCGTCCTGATCATAACGGTATACTTATTAGTGGGTCTATCTCTTCTTCTTCTCATACTTACAAACATCGGACCTAAGTTATAATACCATTTCATGTTCATGAAAGTTATAAAAACAACTAAAAATAAAGAAACTAAATAGATTAAAAAAATTAAATTAAATTAAATTAATCAAAGTGAAATAAAATAACAACATTAAAAATGAAATAATATAAGCAAAGAAAAATAAAATATAATAAAAAAGACAAAATAAAATAAAATAGATAACAAACATAAAAAAAATTAAAGAATACCGTTATTATGCATTCTAAATGCCTTGCGGGGCGAATCCAAAATCCCGACCTTTATTCATAGTCTGCACTGCATATTTATCATACCATTGCCCACAACTTCCGCTTATCTTGCCTTCTTCGTTACGTTCACCACAATATACGATGCATATTTTTGCAACTTAGCGCCGTGTACATATAAGCTATGGAATCGCGAGTTATGCTGCTGCAAATACCCACTGCAAAAAAATTAGTAAAGAATGAAGGTGGCATTAAGAAATTTTAATTTAGTTATTGTTATTAATTAATTTAATTTTAAAATTAAAAACGTTAATTCAGTAAACCTAAACTAAGTTTAAAGTTTTATAACCCTCCTACCGAAAACTGTCAAATAAAACTGTTGTTGAGGAATAAAATTTCTTACTAACTAAATAAAGGTATACAGCGTCATATATGTATTTGTGAACTTTTTTGCTTGAGTTTTTGAACTTTTTTGGGTCTGACAGAGCTTTTGCGTTACATAGTCGGGTATTTTGAAAAAAGTTGTTCAACAATCGAATTTCTCAGCAACGGTTAAAGCTAGAACCAAAAACTAAAATGTGTTTGAGCCTTCAATTTAATGTGCTTACGACAAAGTTGGATATTTCAATAAATTTCAAATTTCAAAATTTTAGATGCACAAAAAGAATATGTTTAACTTTTTTTATGGGTTGCAACAAAACTTTTCAAAAGACCTTCAAAGTGCATGCATTTTTCTGAAAAACAAGTTTGCCTTTAAATCACTTAAATTTTGTATCTCATTGATAGAGTTAAATATTAATTTTTTTTGTTCACAAACTTGTGTTCGTGTTTTTATTTGGAAAACGAAACTAAACCTAAATAAATGTTAAAAAACGAAACCGGAACCCAAACCTAAGCAAAAAGCCAAAGCAAACCCCAGAAAACGTTTTTTAGAAAAACACATGCACTTTGGAGGTCTTTAACCTTAAAATTTCTGTTGTAACCTATAAAAACCTAAACCTTTTTAAGCTATTGCATTGATTTTATCGAAGGCCTTGGCGGTGGGATTGAAATGAAAAAAATGTTAATGTTAAAAAAGTTCGTAACGGACTTTTTTCAATGTTAAAAGTTTCGGGGTTAGCAACATAACTTGACAAAAATAAATATAATCGTTGCCTACATTTAGGCGTATGATGTTAGCAGCAGGCCGATTACATAAAATTTGAGCTGAACATTACATTACATTAAAATTGGATCTGTAAGCGTTGCCTACATTTAGGCTATACTACTAACAGTACTACTAACAGCTGTACTGCTCTAAAGTCATAAATATGCTCATTGAGTTTTCATAATTATTATAATTGCATAAGTTGATAAAAAAGTGATATGCAATAGCTTTACCGCAGCAGTCCCCGAGTGCCACACGTCCTTTTTTTTTTAGCCAAAAAACGACAAAAAAGTAAAAAGGACATTTTTCAAAAACGTTTTTCAAAACTTAGTTTTGAATTTTTGGAAATAATCATAATAATTTTTCTCAAATGCGCATTGAATTGAAGTTTCAAACACATTTTAGTTTATGGTTCTTGCCTTAGCTGTTGCTGAGAAATTTGATTGTTGGATAACTTTTCCCAAAATACCCTACTGTGCGACATGTGGTACATACATATTTTGATCAGCGGTAGGAAGGCTTCATGCAGCACAGCCTCATGTTGTAGGCCATTTAATCAATTGAAATAAGTCTTATATAAGGTGTACATTTGTTACCTAGTTCTTAATATGTGGCATGTTTGCAAGAATTTATGTGTCGATACATACATGAATGAATGCCACCATTTATACCCTGCAGTCAACTAAACTTATCACGAAACAGCTAGAACTTTTGTTATTGATATCGCACTAGTATTTACAACATCACAGTCGGCTTTAAAGAACTAGAAATACATCTTTTTCGTGTATCCTAAAGTATGTTTTTAATGTATATTTCGAAGTAAGTAGTAAGAGGCTAGTTGTTTTCACTACCGGGTATTTACTACTTGCACTTCTGTGTTAAGTGGTAGCGCTTGCTGCAACTACTCAATTGCTTGGCAGTCGGTCTGTTGTCTGCTTAAATTTGTCGGCTTTCTAAAGCAGATATTTGGAATATTCATATGTGCGGTTATGTTGAGGGCGGTACGAAGGGCGGAGTCATTTTGCTATTTCTTTGGAATATCTTGCTTCATCGTTGCACAGTCAAATGCCCGTATAACGGCATATCTGCCATATCTACTTCCTGTTGCATGGCGCATATTACGCATAACGTCAGCGCTTGTTTGTCTGTAAGTGTGCAATGGCTGTTGATAGCCCAATGAGGGGCATTAGATATTTCGGCTTTTGGCTTGTATTGTATGTATGTAAGTAAGTAGCTAGCTATTCTGTAGGTCCGTTAGTTTAGTGAAGTATTCCTTTTGTCTAATAGTGCATAAAGTGTGTTGCATTTAAGTGATTGACTATGTTATTTATCATAGATACCCATATAAGGATTTAAGGCAAACATATCCAGATATCGAAGCTATGGTCATTCGTTAGGCATTATACTTGGTGTTTCTTGTGCTAATGTGCCGAGAAATTACTAAGGGACCCCGTTTACAGCACAGACCAAAGAAATAAGTTATATACGAGGATTTACTTTATTGGATCTCAGGGGGTTATGAATGAAGAAATATAGCTTCTCCAATCCTAGTATATAACTTAACAAATAGCGCCGATATACCAACATATTATCATGACCTCTAAGGAGATTTTTGCCGAGGTTCTCTCCAACTTGTGGAATTCTAATCTAATCTAATCTTGGCTTGCATAATTCATTGACGCTTAACCGCCTAGGCGATTTTGGCCGTTTCGTAGCAAAGTACGGCAGTCATTCATTAGCGATAACAAGTGATCCTCCACTTGTTGTTTCTATCTCAGTCGAGGCATCTCCCTTCCTCTGCTGTCGAATTCGTGTGTCGAGCTTCTTTGTCCATTCGCATAACATAACCCAGCCATCGGAGCCTTTGGGCTTTAATTCGCTGAACTATGGTCAGGTCTGAGTAAAGCTCGTACAGCACGGGAAGGACCATAAATCTTCTGGAGAACTTTTATCTCAAATACTCCAAGGGCCATCTCATCTTCTCTTGACACTGTCCACGAATCCGAGGCGTACATCAGGACTGGTATGAGGAGAGACTTATAGAGCGTGATATTTGTTTGTCGAGAGAGGACTTTACTTCTCAATTGCCTATTTAGTCCAAAGTCAATTTCCCTCAAGAAAATGTAGTATCGCTTGTGATTGAAAATTCGACCAATAAAATCTTTAGGGGGTCGTGGGGTCGCTAGCCCCCATCCTTAAATTTCGGGGACGCCCCTGAAAATATACCGCCTATACCTCAGTTTTTCAATTTCTTTCCATCGGTGCATATTTCATTCAAATCGGTCAAACGGTTCGCTCACAGGAGGTTTCGTATTTATATATACATAGATTCCATGTTGATTTTTTCTTGTTGGCAAAATTTTTCAAACCAAAATCGGGAAATAAAAAAACATGCCAATATTTGAGGCTAGAATACTAAAAACGGCTTGTCTGAAAGAATTTCATTCTAGGAAGCTTTTGTGAAATTTAATTTCCTACAAAAATATATTTAGGTAAATGTTTTTTTGCAACAATGGTTTGTCGACCAAAAACGAGGTAAAGTCTGTAACATCTTATCTAGCAATGACAGAACTCTAGAATTTAAAATTAAGATCTTACTGAAAAAAAATGTAATTTTTCCAAGGAACACAATTTTTATATTGCCCAGTCTGATGTACATTGCACATACTGCACGAACTAGATTTTGGTTGCTTAGTTCAATGAAAAGATTGATTCACTTCTAGCTCATTCCATTTATTGAACAACTTCAACTTAAAATTGTTTGACGCTTTATTCATCAGATATGTGCTTTAAGCCGTAGGTACAAGTCAAAGTATAGGTAGGACGAAATTAATTAACCAAAATAAAAACTGGCATTACCAGAAGCCGATCATTCAGCTTTTTAAGCGTCCGAAGTGGACTTATCTCGTAGTTATATTTTGAATGTTTTCTCAAATATTGAAATTTTCGGAAAATTTAGATTTTCAGATGACTAAAATACCAGATTGCAAAATTAAGCTAAACGGTCTGCCAAAAATATCGGACGTCCTTGATCTGGTTCATTTGTATACGAAAAATAACCCCATACATACTGAAACAAAAATATAACCAAGGCCAATTCCTTAATAACCAGCATCCATGAACATATCCTATTCTACGAAGAATGGGACAAAGTCTGTGTTTTAGTCCCACAGCAAGGTTAATGCATAAATATTTAAAATGTAAATGAATCAAAGCTAAATCATATAGGCCTCCCAAAGTTCAGTAGGTACAAAACTCTCTTTAGTTTTTGCCTATTAATGCTTTTATATATCAGTGCTGCTTTGTTTATTTACATGGCAAATGTGTGCGACTAATTATACATTTACGTATATATAACTACATACCCACCTAAGGGGAACTTGAGCTTCGGAATATCTACATGCTTCCAGCTTCCTCTAATGAGGGCGTCTGCTGTTTTTATAATTATGGCGCCTACATAAGTATCTATGTTGATTGTACTATTTACATTTGTACATATACATGCATATATAAGATATATATAAAAAAGCACAAAAACAAACTCACATTCTTCAGTTTTCCTTATGACTTAGAAACGATTTTGTTATGTTTAACAAATCATGTAAACAGACCGATTTATTCACTACTAATTGAAAAATGTGATTTAGCTCTGCTCATGAGATTTTAAATTATAGGTAATAAAACCGTATATATATTCGACAGATAATCTCAAAAGTGACAATTTTGAAGTTGTGCTTCTCCCCCAAAATTTTAATATATTAATTTTGGGATCTTAATTTGCATATAAAACCAATGTATGATGTGACATAAATAATCGACAAATGAATACCAAGTAATGGCCTGTTTTTATACCCAGCGTACTAGTAATAGAATAAGGGTATTATAATTTTGTTCACATAATGGTACTATGTAGCGGCACAAAATAATCGAGATAGATATAGAGTTTCATATATGAAAGTTCTTAGGTTGAAAAGAGGAGTACATTAAGCCACGTCCGTCTGTCTGCCCTCTGTCCGTCCGTCCGTGTACACGATAACTTGAGTAAAAATTGAGATATTTGAATGAAATTTTGTATACAGCTTACTTTCTGACCAAGATAGGTTGCTATTGAAATTGGGTGAAATCGGTGGTTATCATCCTTTTTCGATATCGAAAATTTCGAAAATCACATAAATTGATATATCTCGGTAGCTGAAATGGATAAAATGATATAATTTTATAATGATTTTTTTATAAATTTTTTAAAGTGGGCGTGGCAGTGCCCACTTTTAATGAAGGTACTCTTGAGAAAATTCGACTGGTCGTAACTTTTAAGCTGATTAGGGTAGAACGATGAAATTTGGCACAAAGCATACTAGTATCGTGGGGATTATACCTGATGAAATTGGATAAAGTCGCTCCCAACCACACCCACTTTCGATATCGAAAGCTTCGAAATCACCTAAATTGATATAATTCGGTAACGGAAATGACTAAAATGATATAGTTTGGTAGGATGAACCCCCTAGTCATTCTATTAGGATTTTTTGATAAATTTTTAAAAGTAGGCGTGGCACTGCCAACTTTCAGGGGGGCATATTTGAAAATTTCACCGGTCATAACTTTTAAACTGATTACGGTAGAACGATGAAATTGGTACAAGGTATACTAGCATAATAGGGAGTATACCTGATGTACTTGGACGAAACCTCTTCCCAACCACGCCCACTCCCGAATTGGAATATTTCGAAAATCATATGAAAACTATCGCTGGGTATTTAATGTTCGGTTTACCCGAACTTAGACTTCCTTACTTGTTCTCACCAGTTTTTCTCACCATTACACCCTCTCTTTCCCTTCACCAACATCATCCAATATGCTGACTCTTCTTAGCACGACCGAGTCTGCCACCCCCACTATTAGTTAATAAAATCAAATCCTTCCTAGTAAAATTTCGTATTCTGCTAGTCCGCAACGCTATAAAAAAATCTATAAAAATAATAGCACTGAAGGTGAGTGCCTATCAAAACAACCTTTAATCTGAAATCAATTTCGAAATTTTTATTCGTTCAAAACAAATAAAGTGTTGAAGTTCCAAACGTGCTGCGCGAAACCCCAGGCATATACAAATACGCATTCCAATACACATCCAAATCCATGCTAAGCAATCATCTCTTGTAAATCCGAAATATCAGCTTAACCGTAATTTTCTAGCATCACAATCAAGATGGATACTGATACTGAAAGATAATAGTGCGCACATCACATTTTCACTCAGCTTCGGGCAGTAGATACTTTAATAAGTAAGTATCTTACTCTCACTTGTATGCATGTCTCATCTCATATGTTGGCAAGCACTGCAGAAACATGTTGCAACAGCATGTTTATTGTTGACTTCATTCATTGATACATTAGTCAACAATGGTCTCCCAAGCAACTTTTTTGTGGAACTTATTTGTGAAAGAATCCTTCTTTGAGTTTTTGAGTATACCATGCGTGCTGTATAAATATTGTTGACAGCACGATATTTAGGCCAAAAGGTGACAGTGTTTTGTTGGTCACAGGACTGCCTCAATATGAATAATTTTGACTTAGATACTTACTCTTACAAGATGCGATACTCATTTCGTTTATGTGTAAATGTTTAGTTGAGTATCTATTTGTCTTAATACACTTCACTCTCTTATTAAACTGCAAAGTTTGATTGGCATTTCCTTATAGAACCTTATATATTTTATGGTAGAATTTGATACGTTGTTAACCTTACTTAGGACTTAGCTAAATGACCTTTTGGGGAATGTATGTGGACTCATCCGCATTTAAAATATGAAATTTTGATAAATTTATTTTTTTGGGCGAGACAGGGAAAAATCATTTAAGGTCGACAACGGGGACTTCTTTACGAGATTTTAAAAGTTTATACTTTAATAATATTTGCTATATCTTTAAATATACAACAAAGTTTTATGAATATTTCTATTCCGTATTGCTCATGTAAGCCTTAGTAGAAAAAGGTATGGGTACGTAGGTAGCAAATACACTGGTATTACTGGGTTTTGTATTTTATATGCAGCTGCAAGGGTTGTTTTCACACGAGGTGTTGTTATAAACAGGCCGAGGTGTTGTTATAAAGGCGGCCGCCGTGGTGTAGCGGTTAAGTGTTCGGCCTTCTACACCAAGTCGTGGCGGTTCGATACCCGGCAAAAGTAACATCAAAAATTATTTAGAAAAGGAATTTTTCTAAACGGGGTCGCCCCTCGGCAGTAGTTTGGCAAACTCTCCGGGTGTATTTCTGCCATGAGAAGCTTCTCAGCAAAAAATTCATTTTGCTTTGCAAGTGCCGTTAGGAGTCGGCAAAAAACTGTAGGTCCCGCCAACTTGTAGGAAAACTCAAAAGCAACACACCACAAGTTGGAAAGAGAAGCTCGGCTAAAAATCTCGTTAGAGGTTATGATAACCTGTTGGTATTTCGCCGCCATTAGTTGTTATAAATGCTGCCTGTTGATATTTTCATTATTGTTTTGGTGCTCAAAAGTGTAAGAAGTGAAAATATATGTGAAAATAAATATAACTGAAACTATAAATAACTGGATACGAAATGGCTTCAAGAAGAAACGAATATTTATCAAGTGCAGCATATAGAAGGTAAAAAATGTGAAATAAGCAACAATGTAAACATATACTCATTTTTTTTTATTATGCAGGCGAAAATCATATATACAATCATTATTTGATGAAATTTGTGACCATGACGCTCCCTATGATTTTGACTCAGAAGACGAAGAAGAAATTCAAATCAATGACATTGAAATTGATGATGACGATGCTGAAGTTTCGCAAAGGGCCGCAGAAGTATTACCTGATTATTCGGAATATGAGGATCATGAAGAAGACGATGAAGAAGAAGAAGTAGAAGAAAATAATGAATTACCTGCTAGTGACGAAAAATTTGTTGCACGTGATGGTACTGAGTGGATGAAAGAACCAAATGTAAGTCGTAAGGTACTCGGACAAAATATTATAAGAGAACGTTCTGGACCAGCTAGATGCACTGAAATGATGTCAATAGAGCAAACATTAAAATGTTTCATGAACGTTGAAATGGCTGTTATAATTATGCGCCACACAAATAAGTTAGCAAAAGAAACTTATGATGCTTACAACAATGCGCATTCAAACACAACTCCTAAGTCATGGACGCCTGTGTCAATAACAGAGCTGTATGCATTTTTTGGCATACTTATTATGACTGGTGCGAACCATAGCAATGGAGAACATGTTCGAGATTTATGGAGCGTCAAAAACTATCCTTTATATCGCGCCACAATGGGAGTCAACCGTTTCTGTTCGATATTGCGGTTCCTAAGATTTGACGATAAAAAAACTCGTGCAACACGCTTACTAACTGATAAAGCAGCACCGATCAGTGAGTTGTGGACGATGATGAACAATAATCTTGCTGCACATTACAAGCCCAGCTCATGCTTGACGATTGATGAACAATTATTTCCTTACCGTGGACGCACACGGTTTACGCAGTACATACCGTCAAAACCTGCTAAATATGGTATCAAGGTTTGGTGGATTTGCGATGCCACAAATGCATATCCACTGCATGGACAAATATATACTGGCCAAGCAGAAACTGGTAGGGAAACGAACCAAGGCGAACGAGTGGTGAAGGATTTGTCTGCCAAATACCAAGGAAGTGGCCGAAACATTACAATGGACAATTTGTTTACGACCTTTGCCAGTTGCAGAACTGCTTCTCACCTGGAAACTCACGATCGTTGGAACTTTGCGCAAAAACAAATCATATATTCCTCAAGAAATGAAGCCGAACAAAAACAGGACAACTGGTTCAACGACATTTGGCTTCAAAAATAATGTGACAATGTGCTCTCATGTTCCCAAAAAAAATAAAGCAGTAATTTTGCTTTCGACCATGCATAATGATGCTGAAATAGCTGACAGTGGGAAACCTGAAATAATTGAATATTATAATCGTACCAAAGGTGGCGTTGATCGAATGGACCAAATGTTTGCGGAATATCCAACACAAAGACAAACAAAACGATGGCCACTAGCGATGTTCTTCAACATGTTGGACGTTACAGCTCTTGCAGCCTACATTGTCTACGATTTGAATAACCCTATGTTGCCTTGGAGATCAAACAAGCGTAAGCTGATTCTGCGCAGCTTGGCTGAAGCATTGTGTATGCCCATTATTGAAGCCAGAGCCATAAATCGTCAAGTGACGCGAAATTTTTCTACTAAAATTGCTATTGAAGCATATTTCAACCGACCGGTGGAATCAATGGTGTCAACAGCAGCATCAACATCTGCCGCAGCGCGCACGCCAAAACCTGTGTGCGGATCTTGCTATTTATGTTACACACAAGAGGAAAAACGCCGTAGAAAAACCAGAAAGCTGTGCGCCAAATGTAAGAAGCCAATGTGTCTTGAACATTCGGTCACATCAACAAATTGCTCTATTTGCCATGATTTTCCTTAGATATAAGATGCATTTTTATAATTTTTATAATAAAAGTCAATAATCTAATGTGTGAAATGAATATTTTTAATTTTTCAAATAAAAAAATAATATAAAAAATGTTTTTTTTTTGATTATTATGAGGATTTTTACTATTGGGGTACAAACGTATCCCGGGTGTGTGTTTACGTATATAATGTGTTTGGAAGGCTGTAGCTCCTGAAACAATGGTCCGATCTGGTTCAAATTTTGAATTTGAACTCAAAAATAAATAATCTTCCTAGATCCGAAGGGGTTCAAAAGTTACAATACTTCAAAGTTGAAAGTGGATACATTTGTACCCGGGTGTGTGTTCTAGGGTTAAAAGATTTTGCTTAAAATTTCTTCATTTTTTTTTAGTTTAAAAAGTTATTACGAAAATCATTCAATTATTTATTATTTTCACCAAATCCAGAAACGCTCATTTCCTTTTAGTGCTCTTCCAGTGATTTTTAATTTTCATTCATTTATAACAATATAGGTTAAAGCAACAAGTTTCATTTTACTTTTCGCCCTTTCTCAACTCCACTTTGAAAATGAGTACATTCTCTCGTTTAATCTCCTGCGTGCTTTAGCGCTCTTTTAATCCAAAATGTTCTAAAAATGTTGCTAACAGTATCTGTTGCACCGCTAATGTAGCAGCAAAGAATGGGAACACTTGTAAATAGGTAACTTAGGGCAGTTTACTCAAGTGAACTATAAAATATTTGTATCGGCTAGATAAACTTTTAACCTCATATAACACTTATAAACACTTTACAGTGGTTCTGAAGGAAGTTTAGGATGAACTAAAATGTCATGGAAAACGCTTGATGCCATCTCTTTCTACACAATATTTTCTCTCAGAATCCGTTTATTCAAAATCGTAGCTGCTCATTTTCGAAAAAGGTGCGAAAATCTCCATTCTACTTTTTTTGGAGCGACATATCTATATGTCATAAGGCTTTTTTAAACGACATTTTCATACAAATTTAGAATTATAAGAGCTTGTTAAACCTTTTATATTTTTCATGAATAAGAGCGTAAAAGTTTCAACGGCCCTAACATTTCTTTTAATATACTTTTTATGAACAAATATGGTAGTAGGCACTAACACGCATTTTTCGGATTATTTCCTTCCCTGCCAATCAACCAAGTCTACCATATTTCAGAACACTATCTGAGAACATGGGAACACGTGTGTGTGTTTCGTGTCACGGAAAATAATAACACATTTCCGACCACTCTCAACAACCTACTTATGTCTGGAATCAGTTTTATAATGAAAATTTCAAAAAAACACCACGATCAATTGATAAAGAGTTTGGGCAAACATTTGACATTCATCTTTAAGTTATTCCGGTGAGTATGATTACTAGGCAGTGGTTATATCAAACTACATACATAACACTGAATAACGACTAGTTCTGGGATAGTCTTTTTAGACTCTAACTCGTCGATGACTTGCAAAACTACATAAATTTGACGGAAGTGGCAAAAATGATATTTGATAACCCTGGGTTCCAGGCATTGATTTTCATCAATAGAAAAAAATAAATTTCGAATTCTAACAAAAAATTACCCGAAAAACGGAAAACTGCCTAGCAAATGTAAGAGGTGAAAAATTTTAGCTGCAAACCCACCCATCGCTTGGCAAAAAACAGAGATTTCAGCAAACTTATATGCAAAACCGTCTATAGGCAAAATAATTTCACAAAAAAACATAGCTAACTACTTGAAACTTTAGTTCAATTCTAGATTATTCAAATAAATATCACCTTTAAAAAAAAAGAAACAAAAATTCATTTCCATTATACATAGGATCAAAAGGAAATTATTATTTTTTTGCTCTCCTGTAAAATTTGATTGCTTCAGTTAGGTGGTTTTGCAACTGATAATTAGCTGGTTTTGCATAAGCATCGAAGAACTATATCTCATTAAACGCTCCGAAAAATATAACGCTAGACCATCATTTACATAGTGAGGCAAAAAAGTTTAGAGTGCAGGATGATAAAAAATGACCTATTTCCGGAAACAATACGACGAGATACAGCAACGCATCACCTAGCCTATCCATGGAAGGAAGCACCCACAGCTCACCACACCATACACACTGAGTCAGGAAGATCCCTTTCAACTGGCATGCCGTCATTCCAGTATAACGCGGTCTTCCTAGGGAGACACAGTCCAAGTTAGCTGACATCAGGTGTAGATATTGTGATATATTCGGTTCTTGCCCATCCGTACTCAAGCCAGTCATAATGAATGTATCACTGGTATATGTTCTGTCCCCTAATGACTTACATAAATAATTTCTTCAACTGCTCAACAGATGACTTCATTTTACCTCTTATATAACTTTAAACATGCAGTTCGTATATATTTGTAAATTTTTATATCAGGTGCTATCTCGGGAACCACTTAAACGATTTGTATGAAATTTGGTATAGAGATCGTATACTTCATTTCAAGACTTTCCATTTGGGAGCTGCCACTTGAGATATTTTACTTGGGTGTTGCAACTTCGGCCGATTTACATGATTGCCACCTATCTCAATTTTTATACCCAGCGTACTAGTACTAGTACAAGGGTATATTAATTTTGTTCACATAACGGTTGTATGTAACGACACAAAATAATCGAGATAGATATAGAGTTCCATATATGATAGTTCTTAGGATTAAAAGAGGAGTTGATTAAGGCATGTCCGTCCGTCTGTCCGTCCGTGTACACGATAACTTGAGTAAAAATTGAGATATTCGCATGAAATTTTGTATATTGGTTACTTTCTGGCCAAGGTAGGTTGCTATTGAAAATGGGCGAAATCGGATGATAACCACGCCCCCTTTTTTGATATCGAAAATTTCGAATATCACACAAATTGACTTATCTCGGCAGCTGAAATGGCTAAAATGATATAATTTATAGATGAACCCCCCGGTCATTCTTTTATGATTTTTCCAAAAAATTTTGAAAGTGGGCGTGGCACCGATGGACTTTGGCACAAAGCATACTACTATCGTTGGGAGTATACCTGATAAAATTGGATAAAATCGCCCTCCAACCACGCCCACTTTCGATATCAAAAATTTCTAAAATCACCTAAATTGACATAATTCGGTAACGGAAATGGCTAAAATGATATAATTTTATAGGAGAGCCCCCTGGTCATCCTCTTATGAGTTTTTCATAAATTTTTTTAGTGGGCGTGGCACCGCCCACTTTTAAGGAAGCCATTTTTGAAAATTTGACTAGTCATAACTCTTAAACTGATTACGATATAATGATGGAATTTGGCACAAAGCATACTAGTATCGTTGGGAGTATAACAAATGAAACTGGATAAAATCGCCCTCCAACCACGCCCACTTTCGATATCTAAAATTTCGAAAATCACACAAATTGACATATCTCGGCAGCTGAAATGGCGAAAATGATATAATTTTATAGGTGAATCCCCCTGGTCATTATGATTTTTTCATAAATTTTTTATAGTGAGCGTGGCACCGCCCACTTTTAAAGGAGGCATTTTTAAAAATTTGACTGGTCGTAACTTTTAAACTTATTAGGATAGAACAATGGAATTTGGCACAATCATACTAGTATTGTTGGGAGTATACGTGATGAAATTGCATAAAATCGCCCTCCAACCACGCCCACTTTCGATATCGAAAATCACATAAATTGAAATAATTCGGTAACGGAAATTTGGTAAATCCTCCTATAGCCTAATGATTGTTATCCTATTCTAAAAATTACCGCAGGGTATTTAATGTTCGGTTCACCCGAACTTAGACTTCGTTAATTTTTTTTTAATTCAGTTCAATTTTGGATTAATTTGTGATAATTTTGGGGTAATTTTCGGATCATTTTGGAGTCATCTTGGGATCATTTTGGGATAGTTTTTGGGTCATTTTGGGAACATTTAAGGGTCATTTTGACGTCATTTTCGGATCATTTTTGGGTCGTTTTGTGTTCAATTTCGTATAATTTTTGGTACATTTAAGGGTCTTTTTAAGATCATTTTAGGATTATTTTGGAATTAATTTTGGGTCCTTTTGGGATCATTTAAGCTAAGTAAAGTTAGCCTAAATTGATAGCACCGAGCAAGCTCGGTCATCCAGGTACTGATCTATAAAGAACCTATTTTTTACATATAAAGCAGTATTGCTCTGCGATATATTATCAGGACTCAATCAAAAAGTCATCTGAACGCCATTACAAAATCGTTTCCTCTGATCGATAAAAAATATATCAACTCACTCAGATATCGACATGTGGTGTCATACTTCTACATACATCCTAGTTTTTAAATATCACAAAGTTACCGACATTTTGAACTACATACAATAAGGGAGGTAGGCACTTTATAATATGTTTTCAGGTTACAGAGTTCGAGCTCCACTTTTTTTACAAAACTTTTAACTCACTTGAACTAGTCAAAAGTGTACGGTTTCATTTTGACTCATTTGCAAAGATTTATATAGCACAAACAAAATACTAAGAAATAAAAATTGCAAAATATTTCTCAATTTGCATGCATTGCGCCACATAAAACACATCAGCCCGCCACGTATAATGCATCTTTTGCTACTCTTTTGAAATGAGTGCGTCGCTTTTAGTGCTTGTATTTGTTGTTGCAAGTTGTAAAGATGTGGGTATATGTGAGTGAATTTTCATAGCATATGAATTCTCTTGTATGTTGTGCATTTATAAGTACCACCACAAGTATGGGTCTAGGTTAGCAATGGCAGCATTTACAGCCGTCATAACAACAACAACAATAACAACTGCAATAACATCGCGCTTAAGCTAAGGACATCCGTGAGTATGGAAAAAAGCAAAACAGCAAAACAAACAACAGATTAACACATGCTATGCAGGTGCAAAAATTGGTGCACAGTGGGACGATATGGAAAATATTAAAAGATTTTTGAAGAAAAAAAAATAGAACATCTCTTCTTCAAACAACCGATTTGGGTGAAATATAGTGTGTGTAGAGAATATATATGTACATCCTAAGACGTTCTACCGAAGAGATTGCCATCTATTTGAAATTCAAAAAAAATCAAATGAGAAAGGTATACCAGTGAGGGTATAAAAGGAAAGGTATTTTACGAAAAAAAACTAGAAAGGCTTCTACGCAGACATATTGCCTGGGGTTGCAACTATATATGGTAATATATATATATGTAATACTTCTACTAAGGCACATTTTCTATGACAAGAAACTCCGAAAACATAGCTAACGGTACTAGCTAAGTATTAAAGTACTCGGGACGCCACTGAAACATTTTTGCCCTTTTTCTGACTTTTTGACGAAATAGCCCTGTTCAAAAAAAATATTTGTGTAATTTGTACTGAAATATTTTCGGACGGTACTAGCTTTCAGTACCAATATAGGAGTATTACATATGTATATGGTTGCAAACTTCTCATTTTTTATATATTTTATAAAAATCCACTATCCACCACAAAAACAACTAGACACATTATTATAAAATTTTGTATTTAGGTGTTCAGTACCCTTTGGGCTGTTCTTTAAGAGAGATGCCACTTGATATATTTTCACAGCATGCCACTATCTTAAATTTAGAAAAATTAGATGAGATATGACGTCTATATCGTCAAACAATAATTTTTTGAAAAACTAAAAAAATTCTAGGCAGGCTTACCGCCTTGGGTCGCCACCTATTCCTACTTTATTTATGTTATGACAATTTAGACCCATGTATAAAAAAGTTTTTTATGTGTAAAACATTTCGGGCTCTTCTTGTAAGTATTGCCAATAAGGCAGATATTCCGACACGGATACAAACAAAACTCATTTTTAGGATACACGACAAAACTTCTAAGCAGGGCTACCACTTAGGGTTGTTAAATGAGATATTCGATACTTGTCACTTAATATTTTTTACAACGCTTTCACCTAGTTATTTGAAATTTAAAAAAAAAAATTTTACATCCACTTTGTTACTTACTATTTTTTGCGAAGTTGCTACTTTTTTGAAGATGTCTCAGGAAATAAACCATACACCTTCTCAACAGGGCTATCAACTAGGGTTCCACGTATTTATAATTTCATGGCTTATCTTTCACTATTTCGAATATGAATTGACGTATTTTGAATAAACTTTTAATTAAAAGTACATATAATATGTTTGAAAAGGGTTGCCACCTGTTTAAAAATATATCTTTTTGGTATGGTGCTAGGTGAAAGGGTTGCCACCTGTTTCAAAACATGCTTCTCTTTTTGGACCTGAAAATTGGCAATTTATCATCATTCTCATAAAAAAGGTTGCCACCTGTTGAAGATATTCAAGATTTTTCAAAAATTCTTGTTGGTGTGTATTTTTCCCATAATGACTATGTCATTTTGACGCCAAACGTGTACCTTCGATACTCGTCGTTGGCATCACAGGAAGGACCATAAATCTTCCGGAGAACTTTTCTCTCAAATACTCCAAGTGTCATCTCATCTTCTCTTGACACTGTCCATGATTCCGAACCGTACATCAGGACTGGTATGATGAGAGACTTAGAGAGCGTAATCTTTGTTTGTCGAGAGAGGACTGTACTTCTCAATAGCTTACTTAGTCCAAAGTAACACTTGTTGGCAAGAGTTATTCTGCGTTGGATTTCCAGACTGATATTATTTTCGTTGTTAATGCTGGTTCCCAAATAGGCGAAGTCTCTCACCGTTTCAAACTTGTAGCCACGGTGACTTGACTACCAAGGCGCAGGTGCGCCGATTCTTTCTTTGATGACAGCAGATACTTCGTCTCGTCCTCGTTCACCGCAAGACCCATTTTTTTCGCTTCTTTATCCAGCCCAGTGAAGGCAGCGCTTACGGCGCGGTTGCTAAGGCCAATGATATCAATATCATCGGCATACGCCAGCAATTGCACGCTCTTGTAAAAGATTGTGCCATTGCGGTTTAGCTCTGCTGCTCCAATTATCTTCTCCAGCATCCTGTCTGAAGCCTCGTTTGGTTTTAAATGGCTCAGAGTGGTCCTTTCCGATTCTGACGGAGCTGTTGGTATTGCTCAACGTCATTTGGCAAAGCCGTATAAGCTTTGTAGCAAAGTCAAATTCAGATATGGCGGTATACAAGCAACTCCTTTTTGCGCTGTCAAAAGCGGCTTTAAAATCGACAAAGTGGTGGTGTGTATCTATTCGTTTATCATGGGTCTTCTCCAGGGTTTGGCGTATCGTGAAAATCTGGTCGATGGTAGACTTACCAGGTCTAAAGCCACACTGATAAGGTCCACAATGGCACAGTCTTTCACACAATACGCTAGAAAGAACCTTATATGCGATATTAAGAAGACTGATTCCGCGGTAGTTGGTGCGGTTAGCGGGATCGCCTTTCTTGTAGATTGGATAGAGCACACTTAAATTCCAATCGGGAGGCATGCACTCGTCTGACCATATTCTGCATAAGAGCTGATGCATGCTTTTTACCAGCTCTTCGCCTCCATGTTTGAACAGCTCGGCGGATAGTCCGTCTTTTCCAGACGCTTTGGTGTTTTTGAGCCGGGATATAGCTATCCTCCCTTCACTTCCATTATTGTCCTTACAGGAACTTGCCCTTTAAACGTTCCATCATCCGCCGGATCTTTTCATAGAATTTTCGGGCATCATTTCAGTCAGCCAGCATCTCAAGCTCCTCACACTCACGCCTTTCGGCCTCACTTTTCTTTTTTCTGAAAAGGCGTCTCTCTTCCTTCTTCGCCTCACGATAGTGTTGCCATACACTGCGGTTTGCGCCCGTTCGCAACGTCTCCCTGTATGTAGCGTCCTTTTTGTGAAGACCATTACTGTCACAAAAAATGCTTCCACACTCTGCTGTTAATTTGTCACCTTTTTGTGTTTCCTCTAAAAAATGTTCAAATCCTTAACTTTACAGCCTTTAAAAACTCAAGCATTCCTTAACCGCGCCCTTAAATCATCAACTGCAACTGTCTACCATTTTATTTGTTTTTCATTCAAAGTTTCACTGAAAAAAATGACCCCGATAATCACAATGGCTATTTGAATAATTTAACAAATTAATATCAACACTTCAACTAAGCCCTTCGCCAAAGCAAAAAATGTAAGCTCTTGAACAAAAATGATTATATAAAACCTTAAGCATATGGCGTTAACCAAAACGAAAAACCCCTGAGGCTATTTCTGTTACATTTCTGCTTCTTCTTTTTTTTTTTGTTTTGCATAAGATTTTTGTTTGTATATTTTTTTTTTTTTTCATTCAACTCCTTGGTAAAGTCGTTCAACTGTGCGAAACGTTTCCTCACCCACTTCCTCTATTGCGTTACTCATCCGCCATGGATGTTTTGCTAGTTGCCACATTGGCCGCGCTCTCGTTGGTTCGTTGGTTGGTTGCTTGGTTGGTTGTGTGATGCTGTTTATGCCGTGTCGAGTTGTTGTTGTTGTTGTTAATGCTGCTCTTGTTGTTACGATAGTCGCGGTTTAAGTGCAAATTCTCTTGACTGTCGTTTTTGTTTCAATCTCGTTACATCTCTGTTTGTTGTTGTTGGGTTTGTTGATGTTTTTGTTATTGTTTTTCTTGCTTATACATATTTTGCGTTTTAGAATTTTGTTCGTTTTTGTGAGCTTTTCTGTGCCACTTTCAAATGTTTATATGTAGTTTAAAGGCTGACAACAGCAACTATAAGTATATACCTACAAGAACAATAAATATGTACCTGTCTCATATTCATTTTATGAACTTTCATATAAACCTTCATTCTTACCAACTTGCGCACAGTTTCAATTGATGTATGAATGTATGTATGTGTCCTCATTTATGTTTGGGCCCAGTAAACCAAAAAAAAGCTTCATTTTTAACAAAATAGGCGAAGTTTTTATCAGCATTTCAAAACATGTTGTTGTTGTTGTAGTGAGGTGTAGTTCTGCCCAAATGTCAGACAGGGTCACCCCGCGTGTATTGCGTGCCGGGTCGATATAAAAAACGGGCCGGGTCGTTTCGGTACGATGGGTACAGCATAAGTACTGGTACCTTTCTCGTAGAACCGGCAATACGTAGAAACTAGCCGTGTAGGCCATGTAGGTCTTTTAGCGTTACCCAGGGTGCACCAACGGGGAGGCGACCTACTCTTACCCATGCCTTTAAAGGCTTCTTAGGAAAAAATTATCTGCCGTGCTACACCACAACCTAAACCCGAAGGTCGCTCTGAACTATTTTTTTTCACATATACTATATCGAGCCCTAACAGCAATTTAGTATAACCCAGTCGAGAACTAAGCTAACCATAAATGCATTTTAAGCTGACTACTTCGCACCCAATACTGTTTGAAAAGCTAACTACTTTGTATGGAACAGACTGGCTATTTTAGCATGGCGATGGCCTAGGAGGTAGTCAGTTGTGCTTGCTTCTGCATGACTCTCAGCTAACTACAAGCCAACTTATTTAAGGCGGATTAAAGTTAGCTATATTGAGGCAGTTTTTAGCTCACTTCTTAAAATCGACTTTTAGTTGGCTAAATAGACAGGGCTTTATGCCGACTATTTTAGGTTAGCGTTTATCTGAACTAAATTCAACCTTGAAAAAATTTAACAGCTTTATATATATTTTTATTTATACTTTTATTTACTTTATAGATACTTATAAATAAATAAAAAAATCTACGATACAAAAAAAAACGCCTAGTATATACTTAGGTACTATATTATTGGACAATTTTTTGTATATTGAATTTAATTTTTAATATACACAACTCCGTTTCTTATGACTTTTATAGATGTGCGAAAAGTTTCCGAGATCCTCTGTGGATACTGAACGAGTTGCCGCTATAATAAAAGTTGTTATTAATATAATTTTTTTCTACTCTTTGGGTCAGTTTTTTCTTACCTTACACATTTTATTTATTGAAGATCTTCATTTCGTCTTATGTATGCATGTATATAAAAGGTTGCGGATAATAGAATAATAACATTTTGCTAAATCTTTTGATCTTTCAAACGATTTTTTATTATGAAAAATATTTGAAAGTTAGCGCAATTAGAACTTCTAAAATCTGACAAACGAAATAAAGCAAAGTACAAGCTGATTGTTTTCTGCATTACTTTATGGTTAGCTAAAAGCCAGCCTAAAAAAATTTGCTAAAAGTTTAAGAAAATTGTTCTGAACTGGTTGATGTCTGCATGACTTTAAGATCAATTAAAAATCAATTGGTTGCCTTCTGCATGACTTTGCTGTTAGCTGAAAGTGAGCCTAAAAAAATTGTTTGTTCTCAACTGGTATATTTCTGTATGATTGTGGTTAACTAAAAGTCGGGTTAGAAAAATTAAAACAAAGTCGAAGAAATTTTTCCCAACTGTTTGATTTTTGCATGACTTTGGGGTCAAATAAAAAGCAATTGGTTGGTCTTTGCATGACTTTAAGGTTAACTAAAAGTCAGGTTCGAAAAGTGGAAGCAAAGTCAAAGAAATTATTTTCAACTGTTTCATTTCTGGATGACTTTAGGGCTAGATATAAACCCATTTGTATAAATTGACTTAAAGATATTTTTTTGTTAGACAGGCCACAAAAGTCCCGACTGGGAACCAATAACAATAAAATTTTACATGAAAATATTTTTTACACACATACAACTTTTTTACAGTTTAAAACCGAAATGTTGGTTACATCAAAATTACTTTTGCTTTATATTTGAAATGAGAATTATTACAGTTGTGAAATGGTTTCAAATAAGCGACGATATTGGTCAAAAAACTGATCTTCAAAACATTGTTGGTTAGACACCCAGTCGGGACTTTTGTAGCTAGCCTTACAAAAAACTAACTGGAAGCCAATTTATACAGATTGGTTTATAGCTAGCCCTAAAGTCATGCAGAAATCAAACAGTACGGATACACATTTCTGCCCGTGTTTCAATTTTTCGAACCTGACTTTTAGTTAACCACAAAGTCATGCACAAACCAACCAATTGATTTTTAGTTGATCATAAAGTCATGCAGAAGTCAACCAGTTGAAAAAAAAATTATTGCTTTTCACTAATTTTTTTAGGCTGACTTTTACCTAACTACAAAGTCATGTAGAAAGCAATCAGCTTATACTTTGCTTTATTTTGTTCGTTAGCTTGGAGAACTTTCAATTGCGTTAATTTTCAAAAATTTTCATAAAAACAAAACATCCACAACGTTTTGTATTTTAAAAATCACATGTGTACATTTATTATAAGGCGAATTAAAGATAAATAAAGAACAAAAGGTATCTGTGTGGCTGTCAGTGCCATAGAGCAACGAGGCGTAAACTTATGCCTAAATCAGGCCTCGGCAGCTAGTGGGACAATTGGCCGAAAAGCTGAGAACGGAATTCACACAGGTTATAACGCTTTTTGCTTGGCCTCTCGAACAATTCAACTGTTGCTGCGCTTGTGAGAGCGCTGTGATAATTCTGACCAATAACGTCGTTCTCGTGCAAACAACGACTCAACAACATCCGTTGATTGGTACGGTGACCGCTCTTTCAATTCTGCCGGGCCCTGGCCTAAATACAACGGACACCTTTGCTGACAAATCTTATTTGATGGCCCCTAAGGGCAACACCTTTAGAGAGCTGCATGCATTTGTGCTGGAATGTAATGTGAATAGGAAAAATAATATTATATACTATTTTATACAATGTCTTATTAAAAGAAAAATAAATATTGTATAGTGCATTTAAAAAAAGTATACATGCTTTTTAAGATTTATTTGAAGTGGAAATAAAATCTGTCAAATGCAGCCACAATAGGTGCTACCATAAGCTAACCTAAAATAATCGACTTAAAGTCCTCTTTAAATAGCCAATTACAAACAATCTTTAAGAAGTGACCTAAAAGTTAGCTCAATATAGTTAATATTAATCTGCCTTAAACAAATTGACTTTTAGTTAGCTTCGAGTCATGCAGAAATAAGCACTACTGACTACCTCCTAGGCCATCGCCATGTAAAAATAGTCAGTCTGCTCCATACAAAGTAGTTAGCTTTTCAAACAGTATTGGGTGCAAAGTAGTCAACTTAAAATGCATTAATGGTTAGCAGAGTTCCCGACTGGGCATATCGAGATGTATGCATATGTATCCAGTAAATGCCAATCCTAATCGAGTATCGGCTGAAGAGACAACTTCCACCGTCCAAGCTGAAATGGCATCTCAAGTAAAACTAAGTATAAAGTGAGAATAATTTTTTGAAGAGATGGCAGCTCTTTTTATAAAATCATATAAAATGAAAATCAAACAACTGTTCAGAAATTTAAATTGTCCAAACGGTGGTAATCCATTTTATGTAGTAATAAGTCATTGTGGCAACTCTGGTGGCAACTCTTTTCATGAATAAAATAACTATCAGGCCGATTCTAAACAATTTCTCACTTTGCGGGTTTTCTTACTCTCATATAATTTGTGAGCAAAAATGTATGAAAAGGTGAAACGGTTTGCACCGATTCACTAGTGAAAAAACGTTTAGAATTGGCATGTGTATATTTTCGTACATAGTACCTAGACGAGCAAGGCTTGCTCGACATTATTCAAAGTTGCCATATGATTTACTTTGTTCTAGATAGTTATCAGAAAAGATCTTAAGTGGCAACACTTAAGAAGAAGAGCTTGAAGTATAGCATTTTACCTATCTAAAAAAGTCAACAGGCCAAGTAATATATGTTAGAATTAGGTGGCAACCCTGTAAATATATACATATAATTTCATAGAAATATGACAAGAAGAAGAGCTTGAAGTATAGCATTTTACCTATCTAAAAAAGTCAACAGGCCAAGTAATATATGTTAGAATTAGGTGGCAACCCTGTAAATATATACATATAATTTCATAGAAATATGACAAGTCGTTTTCGAGAATAACAATAACCAAAGGGAAAATATATAAACAAATTTAGGTGGCAATCGTATATGATATCCCTTCTTACCCTGTAAAAACATTATAAGGGAAAAAATAAGGAAGGAGAGCTTAAAATGTAGCATATTACCAAAGGTAATCGAAATTATTCTAGACTTTATCGAGGTAACATATTAAAAAAATATATATATAAAATTGGTGGCAACACTGTAAAAGCATTGTAAGTCTAGATGGCAATCCTGGATGACCTTTTTACAAGAGTTCACCAGAATGGTTCAATTCATTTCGAGATAAAAGCGAATATGGCAAAATATAGAAAATAGAATAAGGTGGCAGCCATATGTAGTAACCCAAGGTAGAACTATCTTAATTTTTTTGAAAAACTCTTTTCATTTGCTATCCTTACTGGTATACTTCACTTTATTTAAAAAAAAAATCAAGTAGGAGGCCACCTTGAAATCTTCGGAAATTTCATTAAAATAAGTTAGCTAAACATTGCTAGACATGGTTACACAGATGGGTCGTCGGGCACGCTAACAGAGTATGGAAGTTTCCGGAAAATGCTCGAGTATTTCAATTCAAACGCTAAAAACTCTGAGAATAATATAAGCCAGAGTGGAAGTTGAGAATTTAAAAACTGTTGACCTATCTCTCTGTTTTTCTTCCTCTCTATCTTTCTTTCGCTCCGTCTCTTTCCCTAATCTTTCTTTTTTTTTAAAGGTCTCTGTCTATCGCTCTATCTGTATGTCTTTATATTTTTTCTCACTATCTCCTTACGAAGTTTTTTTCTCTCTTTAATTCTTTTACTTTTCCCTTCACCTCCCATGCATCTTATTCATCTTCCATAGGTCCTTAATATGATATTAAACAAAAAATGTTGACTGGGTAAATGCGTAGATATTCGTAATATCTACTCGTACATATAAATATATACATATGTCCTTACGTACATATGTATGTATGTATGTATGAGTGGGTATGTGCTTTTCGTTCTGTGGTAGTGACTTGCTGACACGTTTTGTTGATATTCTTCTACTTTGGTTCGTTCGGTGCTTTTCACTTTTTATACCCAGCGTACTAGTACTAGTACAAGGGTATATTAATTTTGTTCACATAACGGTAGTTTGTAACGGCACAAAATAATCGAGATAGATATAGAGTTCCATATATGAAAGTTCTTAGTTTGAAAAGAGGACTTCATTGAGTCATGTCCGTCTGTCCGTCCGTCCGTCCGTCCGTCTGTGTACACGATAACTTGAGTAAAAACTGAGATATTTGCATGAAATTTTATATACAGGTTACTCTTTGGCCAAGGTAGGTTGCTATTGAAAATGGACGAAATGGGATGATAACCACGCTCCCTTTTTCGATATCGAAAATTTCGAAAATCACACAAATTGACATATCTCGGTAACTGAAATGGCTAAAATGATGTAATTTCATAGGTGAATCCAAAGAGCCATCCCCTTATGATTTTGCCAAAAAAATTTTCAAGGGTGGAATTTTTGAAAATTTTACTCGTCGTAACTTTTAAACTGATTAAGATAGTACGATGAAATTTGGCACAAGGCATACTAGTATCGTTGGGAGTATATGTGATAAAATTGGATAAAATCGCCCCCCCAACCATGCCCACTTTCGATATCGAAAATTTCGAAAAACACACAAATTGACATATCTCGGTAACTGAAATGGCTAAAATGATATAATTTCATAGGTGTATCACCCTGGTCATCCTCTTATGATTTCTCCATAAATTTTTTATAGTGGGCGTGGCACCGCCCACTTTTAAGGGTGGATTTTTTGAAAATTTGACTGGTCGTAACTTTTAAACTGATTAAGATAGAACGATGAAATTTGGCACAATGCATACTAGTATGGTTGGGAGTATACCTGATGAAATTGGATAAAATCACCCTCCCACCATGCCCACTTTCGATATCGAAAACTTCGAAAATCACCTAAATTGACATAATTCGGTAACGGAAATGGCTAAAATGATATAATTTCACACGTGAATCGCCCTGGTCATCCTCTTATGATTTTCTGGGCGAGGCACCGCCCACTTTAAAGGGTGGATTTTTTGAAAATTTAACTGGTCGTAACTTTTAAACCGATTAAGATAGAACGATGAAATTTGTCACAAAGCATACTAGTATCGTTGGGAGTATGTCTAATATATATCTAATGAAATTGGATGAAATCGCCCCCCAACCATGCCCACTTTCGATATCGAAAATTTCGAAAATCACACAAATTGACATATCTCGGCAACTGAAATGGCTAAAATGATGTAATTTCATAGGTGAATGCCCCTGGTCATCCTCTTATGATTTTTCCATAAATCTTTTATAGTGGTCGTGGCACCGCCCACTTTTAAGGGTGGAGTTTTTTGAAAATTTGACTGGTCGTAACTTTTAAACTGATTTGGCTAGAATGATGAAATTTGGCACAAGCTATACTAGCATAATAGAGAGTATACCTGACGTAATTGAACGTAATCGCTTCCCGACCACGCCCACTTCAGATATGGAAAATTTCGAAAATCAGGAAATCACATAAATTGACACATAATTCGGTAACGGAAATGGCTAAAATGATATAGTTTGGTAGGATGAACCCCCTAGTCATTCTTTTATGATTTTTTGATAAATGGCTAGATGTGGGCATGGCAACGCCCACCTTTGAGGAGGCATTTTGGAATATTCGACTGGCCAAAACTTTTAAATTTGGCACAACATATAATAGCAATATAGGTGATGACATTGGCGAAATCGCTTCCCGACCACGCCCACTTTCCATATAGAAAATTTCGAAAGTCACCTAAATTGACATATTTCGTTAAGGTAAATGGCTAATTAAGTAAAAATTTTAGGTAATTTAGCCTATATCCTTGTTTTCCCATTCTGAAAATTACCGCTGGGTATTTGATGTTCGGTTCACCCGAACTTAGACTTCCTTACTTGTTGTTCTTGCAGTTGTTGTTGTTGCAGTTACACTCTTACAACTCTATTGTGCTGTTGTAACCGTTAGTGGTAGATGTTGGCTTTTAAGCTAAATGAAGTTAAAATCTCAACAAGAACAGTAGTCGGCGACTAACTGCATTTGAGCTGTTAAGTGCATTTGGCAAAAACATTTAAAAATCGACAATAACAAAACCGCACACCAACACACACACACACACATGCACGGTAATATATGAAATGGCGCAAAATGTGTACGTAGTACTAGCCAACAAAAGCGGCTCATCCTAACACCTAAAGCGCATTAATGTGAATTTTCATGAGTCTACTTATGTATATATGTAATTGTGTAAATTTATTTATACAGGGGTTATCATAAGTACCAATATTAAAGAAATAAAAACACCACTTTGATCATTATAATGACCTTGAAGATTATTTCAACTTTTCAAGCATCCTAGAGTAACGATTCCAAATCCCATGAGTCTGTCAAACCACGGGATAAATTCTTGATGTCATTCTTTAAAAAAATTAAAATTTGTCAGTATATTTTTTTTTGGAGTGACAAATTTTTTATTTTTATTTTTTTTCAATTTTGAATCAAGTCAAGTCTGACGACAATAAAATCGAGAGCTCGCTCGATTTGTTCAGAAACGTGATACAGGTCACAAAAGAAGGTATTTTAGAAAAAGAAAAAACATCGACAGCTCCACAATTTAAAGAAGCTCTTTAGCCTACGAATAAACTGATAAAAAGATGTCAAAAAAATCGTTCCTACATCAGCAACAGTACCATCCAAAAAAAGTTTTAGTAGCTCCACTTTCTACATTCATTCGAGTTGATAAGTATTTCGTAAAAATGGCAAATTTCATCATCGAATATGTAGTTTATCATATCGCTTAAAATTTTGGTAAGAGAAGTCGAACCCATCAACAGAATATTCATTGGCGGGGTTCGAAAACGTTTTTCGCATCTTAAAGCTCGTTGCTTTCACTTTCTTTCCAAATTTAGCTAGAAATTTTAAATATTTCTAGATATTTATCTAATACTAACTAGGACAACACCCGCTTAGCTGGGTGCGAGTTTTCACTATTTGACCATTAGACCGTATGCTAGCTAAATTTAATGATACAGCTAAGGCCAGAGCACTTTCCTGCAGTGAGGAAAAATACTCAGCAAATTACACTGTACAACAAAATTTAAGTTTTTGAAAATACAACCGGGTTTTTCACGGGTTTCTGAAGCTTTTGGGTGTGCTGAATCCGAAGTCAGATTTTTCGGGTCATCCTATATTTTCTCGTTGCTTTCACTTTCTTCCCTATTTTACTTATGTTAAGGGAGCCATGTCATTGGACCCATTTAAGGAAAAATTTTCCTTGGAATAAGTCATTTTTACCTTGCGCAAAGATTTTTCTAAGTGTTCACTTTTCCCTTAGGAAAATTAAACTATTTAAATAACTAAATTACCTTAACGAACAAATTAAGAAATATTAACAAATACGAGTTCTAATCACCCGCCCTGTATACTTCAACAATGCCATTCCAAATAACTTGTCCTAATATGTCCTCTCCCTCAGAATAACTTTTAAATGTAAAACTTTTCAAAAAATACAAAGTTATTCTAGGGATTAAAATATATTTTTGCATGTTAAATCATAATTCATTTAACCGTAATTGCTTGCTGGTAAACATTTTGTACTTAGTTGTTTCAAGAGAGGTTGAACTGATTTTATGGAAATATAGCAACGTAACTATGTACATATATACAAATTGATATGAGTTATCTCAAGTTTACAACAATTTTATATTTATATGAGTACACAATTTTGAAACAGAAAAGGCATTTAAGCGGAACATGCTCAAGGAATAGACTAAAGTTGAAAATAACTTATCATCTGCTTTGTGAAAAAAGCCAAAATTGCTAAATTTTTTGTTACAAACTATCTTCAAGTTGATTAAGAAACATGTCGGGTCGGACGAATGGAATTTTTTAGCGGTAATCTCAAACTTTTTGTCTAAATCATGAAAGTAGGAAATGCTTGCATAGCTCTGCTTAAAAATTTAAATAATAAGCAAATTAAACTTTACTAAAACCAAAAATAAATAAAAATCAGTTTGCTGGTTGGACATTTCGGTACGAACACGACCTCATACAGACATGTAAACGAATACTGACAATATTTTCATTAGACAAAATCGTCCATTACCAATTGAAATAAACATTTCTGAGATATCTTAATGTTTCAGTGAGACCGCAAAGCTCAAAGCTGTCATCATCATGATTGCACCAAGTGCGGTCGTTTATGACAAGTGAGGCATAGTGTACTGGGTACAAGGTGGACAACTACATATACATATGTACATACTTACGTACATAAATGAAGACATGCATGGATGAAGGGGGTATGTCACATTTTGAGTGAAACGAGAAAATCGGCTTTAAAGTTTTGCTTAAACATTTGAGGTTTTTTCGAGTCTTTATGGAAAACTGACAAAAAAATTATGCAAAGCCATAAAAGACGTTGCATAATATGCAATAAAAACCATAAGTTTATATTTAGTGTTTTATATGAAAAAATCGGAACATACCCCCTTCTTCCACAATTCATATTGAAAAGTTGTGTACATACCCCCTTCATCCATGAATTATCTTCTACAATTTTCACGATAGGCAAATTCTGATAAGACAGAAATATAGATCTGCATAAACACTATTCACCAATGCCAAAAACAGAAATTGAGTGAGAATGCGACATACCCCCTTCATCCATGCATGTCTTCAAATATTAGGGTGGGTTCATTTCTTTGCAAATTGACTTCCAAGAGCTTCGAATTGTAGGTACAAAAATAAAATAAAGTAGAATGAAAGAAAGTAAAATATAACAAAATAAAATGAAAATTTAATTAAATTAAATTTAAAAAAAATTTAAAAAATTTAATTGAATTAAATTGAATTAAACAAAAAAAATAAAAAAAAAAAATAAAAAAATTAAACAAAATAAAATTAAATTAAATCAAAATAAAAAAAATAAAACAAAATAAAATAAAGTAAAATAAAATAAAATAAAATAAAATAAAATAAAATAAAATAAAATAAAATAAAATAAAATAAAATAAAATAAAATAAAATAAAATAAAATAAAATAAAATAAAATAAAATAAAATAAAATAAAATAAAATAAAATAAAATAAAATAAAATAAAATAAAATAAAATAAAATAAAATAAAATAAAATAAAATAAAATAAAATAAAATAAAATAAAATAAAATAAAATATAACAAAATAAAATGAAAATTTAATTAAATTAAATTAAAAAAAAAATTTAAAAAATGTAATTGAATTAAATTGAGTTAAACAAAAAAATATAAAAAAAAATAAAAAAATAAAACAAAATAAAAAAAAATAATATACAATAAAATAAAGTAAAATAAAATAAAATAAAATAAAATAAAATAAAATAAAATAAAATAAAATAAAATAAAATAAAATAAAATAAAATAAAATAAAATAAAATAAAATAAAATAAAATAAAATAAAATAAAATAAAATAAAATAAAATAAAATAAAATAAAATAAAATAAAATAAAATAAAATAAAATAAAATAAAATAAAATAAAATAAAATAAAATAAAATAAAATAAAATAAAATAAAATAAAATAAAATAAAAACAAAATAAAATAAAATAAAAAAATAAAATAAAATAAAATAAAAAATAAAATAAAATAAAATAAAATAAAATAAAACATAATAAAAAAATAAAATAAAATAAAATAAAATTAATTAAAATAAAATAAAATTAAAAGAATAAAATAAAATAAAATTTAATTTAATTAAATTTAAAAAATTTTAAAAATAAAAAAAATAAATTGAATTAAATTGAACTAAAAAATAAATATTTAAAAAAATAAAAATTAAAATTAAACAAAATAAAATAAAATTAAATTAAAGTAAAATAAAAATAAATAAATAAAATAAAATAAAACACAATAAAGTAAAATAAAATAAAATAACATAAAATAAAATAACGTTAAAATAAATTACATAAAATGAAGTATAATAAAATAAAAGGCAATAAAATAAAATAAAAAAATTAAATAAAAATAAATAAAACGAAATAAAATGAAATAAAGAAAAACAAAATAAAATAAAATATATTAAAAGAATATAAAATAAATAGAATAAAAAAAGAATAAAATCAAATCAGATACAATAAAATATAAAAAGCAATTATCTGGTTAAATTTCCTTATCCCGAGATTTATTTCAAAGTCTGGCGTTAGTGGCAACTTTTCTCAAAGTTCGGTATAGAATCTTAATCTACTAAAAAAGTATTGTTAAAATCATTTCATGCAATTGGAACGACCCTATTATATGCACGTACGATTGTCAACTGTCAAACACAACACAGAAGAAGCTGGTTTGGACAGGGGGTCTGTAAGCCATATCATATAAACATACAAACAAACAAACAAACAAATGTAATGGCTATCAACGCACTGAGCTTTGAATTGACGATTAAATGTAAATACCACTTGAGGTGAGTGGATATGGATGTCAAACGGATTGGCACCCAATATCAACAAAAAGCTCCCGTCAGGCACTCAATAGCACACTTTGGCTCAACCACAAGTTTATTTAGTAAATATGGCATATACTACGTTCAGGTATTTATTTAATGATACACCGTCATACAAACATATGTACCTACTACTACGTGCTCATACCTTTCCATTGCACTTAATAAATCAGTAAAAATTCCTTGTCAGAAACAATAACATTTTCCGTTGAAACTAATTTAGTTATATGTAGATAAAATTGAAGCCCTAAGGACGATACTCGTAAGTGGGATCATGGTTGCTCTAAGGTGGGTGTATTTAGGAAGATGTGCTTGACAGTTGGGCTTGGCGTTCTCGGAAAGGGCTATAGTGTCAACAAAAGGAATTAACCCTTTATTATTAAGGTATCACATTCAGTCACACTTTGTTAAATATATTTTGTCTGGCAGTAATGTAAAATGTTAGTTCATTTTGGGTTTTTTTGTTCTATTGTCTAATAGAAATGTAATTTACTTGACTCCTTGATTAAATCAGATCAGATTTGAAACTAATACTAAATGTTGCTAATGCTAATGGAATTAGGAAATAACGTCAATAAACATATTGACAAAGAGAAGTTAAGTCGACTGACCTTACTTCCATTTCGAAAATGGAAATAGTGTCAATTGACACTATATCCATTTGGGGTGCGAAGTTATGTCAATTGACACTATTTCCTTTGACCTTGTTACCTGTCACCGAATTTATAAGCAGTCGATTGTAGCTTGCTGGTCCCTTATCAAAATCACTCAGCTTGTCATTTGCAAGTCTTTAAAGATAAGTCAAACAGGTAGATAGATATACTTATCAGCTCAAAGCTCAATGGTGTGAACTAATATCACATCAATAGGCATATTACATACACCTAAATACATCCATATGTCAGAAGGTATATGAGTTTGCTTACGGCTAACAGAGCATGTTCAAAAATTGCGTTAACAAGAACAATTGATTTGGTTGTTGGTGTTCGAGTTGTTGCTGTGCTTGACAGCAAATTTATTCAAAGCAAGCAACGGTACATTTCATTTGAAAACCAGCGATGACACCTTCATGCAACAAACACCTAGTGATGCCACTGCGTAACGAACAAATTTTATTTCAAGGAAATACAAGACATGGCTAAAGCTTTCATATAAGGAAAATCAATGTTTGTTCAATGACTTCTCGCCTCACTCTTACGTTAATATGGAATCTTTTATCTCTTTTTACTTTTGAGACTAATTGAGTGTATGCTTCACTTGAATTTGAAACGTAAATAAATAAATCCAAGGCACGATGTACAGGTATGTGTATCATCACAAAGTTCTAGAGAAAGCTGAGGGCTGAGCTTCTCTTCCAATTTGTGTTTCTTACTAATCCGGCGAACCCAGATCTTCTTTCGGACTTCGAAAGGCATCTGTAAAGCAGAATTTTGTCTAAGTCTTCCATGGTAAATAACAATAAAGGATCGTCATGAAAACTTGATATAGAGTAGACAGTACTTTTAAAATTCCCTATTATTAAAAGAATCGACGCTGATATACTCTAAACTCAAAAGCAATCGATACTGCCCAAGACTTGTTTAGTTACACTCGCAGACAAGTGTTTGCCAGGGCGTATGAGTAACTTTAAGACGTGTAATAGTGCAGGCAACAGGTCTTTAACACCAAAGTGGAGCCGATCATACTTTTTTATCTTACAACTTTAAACGAACTTGTATTTGTACATTTGTACAAGTATTGATATATCCGGTACTATCTAGGGAATCGGTTGACAGATTGAGCAAGATATGCCAAAATGGATAGCAAATGAAAAGTATTTTCGGCGACATACCAACTAAAATATTTTATAGTAGGGTTGCTACCTCATGGCAGAATATTTGTATATCCGTTACTATCTCGAGAACCGCTTGATGGATCTCGATGAAACTTAGCATAGGGATAGTATGCTTAATTCTAAGACGTTTCCCCTCGGTGTTGCCACTTGTGGCGTTTTACAAGGTTGACACCTTTCTTAATATTTTTAAACATTTAGCAAGCTATGTCAATATGGGTATCAAATGAAAGGTATTTTCGGTGACATACGAAATAAATTCTTTTTAAGTAGGGTTGATTCTAGCCGCTTTATATTTGTATATCCGGTACTATCTCGAAAACCGGGTGTTGTCACTTGGGCGGCTTACAGGGTTGCCATTTATCTCAATTTATTTTAAGCAAGATATGCCAATGTGGGTATCAAAAATAAAGGTATTTTACCAACTAAAATATTTTCAAGTAGGGTTGCCGCCCAAGGTTATCATTTTATTGTACTTGTATATTTTAGGGTTACTTTGGGTTAGTTTTGGGAGCATTTTGAAATAATTTTGAGATGATTTTGGGGTCATTTTGGGATAATTTTCGGGTGATTTTGAGATCATGATGGGATCAATTTGGGGTAATTTTGGGGTGATTTTTTGATCATTTTGGGAACATTTTAGGATCATTTTGGGGTTATTTTGGGGTCATTTTGGGCTTATTTAGGTATCATTTTGGGATCATTTTGAGGTCATTTTAGGATCATTTTGGGGAAACTTTAGAATCATTACGGGATCATTTTGGGGTAATTTTTAGATGATTTTGGAATAATTTTGGGACATTTTGGGCTCATTTAGGTATCATTTTGGGATCATTTTGGGGTCATTTTGGGATCTTATGGGATTATTTAGGGATAATTTTTGTATCGCTTTGGGACTTTTTTGGTCGTAATTTTTCAGCGAAGGAGAGGGACTTAAAACAGGAGGACAAATGGGGCACTTTCCCTAAAGTATGGTTATGTCAGTACCAGTGTAGTGACTAAAGACTTATTTCCAAGTCGTTTTCATTTTTATGCTGCTTTAAAACGTGGTTGCCTCCAATCAAAGAACGCAATATACAAATGTACATGGCTCGCTTATTTCCTGAATTCCAAATTGGTTGTGCGCGCTGCACTCATTCGTTTGCTCACTAATTTCACATTTCCTGGCAACTTTTTTCAAATTTAATTGCAGTCAACTTCTTGGACAAATGCCAAGAAAATTAATTTATTTGTTGCCATTTGGTCAAATAAAAAACTATAAAATGCCAAATGAACACAATGCCGAGCAGCTCGTAAACCGTATAAAAAGTGACTACGGATGGGAGAAAGTGAAAAGTAATTAAGAACTCATTGCGGTGACACTTGGCGCCGTAGTCGATCTACATACTTATAGTTTTATACCATTTACGTGTGTATATAAATATATTTATATTCTCTTTGTGTGTGTATGTTTGTAAATGGAAATAAGAATTTAAAACAAATGAGGAGTTAATTTGTATCGTTGAAGAGCCCAAGAGAATTGTTGGAACTCATTATTTCGACGTTTGGGTTGATATTAGAGATGGGTGCGAAATATCGGGAACCGCATGTGCCGCAAAACTCATTCTTTTTTAACATATAGATAATGTACTATATTCTCAGACTAGCCACCTAGATGTTGCCACTGAAAATGTTTTTACAATCTTGCCACCTATTAGAAATTTAAATAAAGCGAAATGAAAGGTACTTTACGATGAATTTTCATAAAAATATTTCATGGTAGGGATACCTCATAGTTCATAAGAGGACTATGTCTACTTTTATACTTATCCGCTAATATCTCGAAAACTACTTGAGAACAAGATAAATTATACGGTTCATCGATGAAATTTCTTCGCTATTCACCTTCGACATCACGAGGTGATTTGAGGTCTTGGTAGGCGGGATCAGTATTATATATTTTGTCTTGCTTCAATCTCTATCTGATATATACATACAAACTTAAGTACATATATCTATATGTTCTTCATACTTTTGCGTAAGTATGTGTGATATATGGCCGCACTTGCAACAAAATCCGGTCATATTGCCTTCAATGCCTTCTTTCGTCTCTTCGTCGCTTAAATTGCAGTCGAAGGAAAAACTGCATTTAAAACATTCGAATATACTCATTTTAAGGACGGCAACTCACATCACAAGGATCATGGGACATTCACTCGTAGAACACTTACACGTTGGAAAAGTTTGATTAACAGCGTCGGGTGTCCGCATTGGATGGTTATGTTGGTCAAATTGGGCGAAAATGAGTGGTGAAGCTAAAGAGGTTGACACAGTGGCGTAGAAAGACAATTTTTTGGAAAGGAGAGAGGTAAACATATAAGCTAAGTAGATAGTAGCTTAGCTTGCTTACAGTTTGAGGTTCAATGAATTAGAAAGTGAATTACACACAAGTAATATATAGTTTAAGGGTAAGTGACTTATGCCGATACGCTTGCTTGAGTTTTAAGGTCAGAGAATTATAAAGTGAATTTTACTGATAAACTAGCTAGTACACGGCTAAAAAAATGAACCTAAATTTTAAACCGGTATAAAGTTTAATCAATTTTTCAAACCTTTTTGTACAATATTTCAAACCGTCCAAATACCTACAAAGATTTTAAATTTCTTTTGGTTTCGATTTAAAATCTAAATGAAAAAGCAGTCTAAATTTTTTATTTTTGTTTTGTTTGAATATAATTGAATTTTGCCCACAAGATTTTCATGTGCGTTATAGCTCAGCGGTAGAGCAGTCGGCTGTGACTCCTGAGCTTTTTCGTTTGAATCCTGCCAGCTGCCACATTTTTTTAGTTTTATTTTATTCTTAAAACTTTTCGGTCTAAAATGTAAACTTTTGTGTTTGAAAATTCAAATTTATTTCTGAAAGCTTATTCAAGATTGAATTTTGCCAACAACATTTATGTGTGCGATGTAGCTCAGTGGTAGAGCAGACGGGCAGGATGCGGGGAGTCTTGGTTCGAATTCCCGCCAACGGACAAAAAATTTATTTTATCTTTAAAAAATTGTTAAAACATTTCATGTTTATAATTGAAACCCGATTCATTTAGCCAATTTTCATGAAAACTGGTCTATATTGAATTTGAATCCAAATTTGGTTTGGTCATATATGTAGTCCAAAAAAGTTTAAAATTTAGGTTCAAATTTTTAGCTGTGTAGTTTGAGGGCCAATGAATTATAATCAGTGAATAGATCATCTAGATAAAAGCAGTTTAAGATTAAATGAATTATACAGATAATCTAGTTATGGCCATAGGAGCAATGAATTATATAGGTAAGTTGTATAGGTGAGCTTGCTTAAATTTGAGGGCCACCGAACTTTTACAGATAAACTAGCTAGTAGTTTCAGGAACAATTTTGATTATTAATGAGTTTATAGATAATTTAGATAGTAGCTTAAGGGCCCGTGAGCTATGCACATTACCTAACCAACAGTTTAAGGGTTCATGGGCAGATAAGCTAGGTCCACAGGTCCAATGTATTGCTTAAGTTTGAGGGCCAATGAATTATACAGTAAAAGTTCCAAAAAACCTTGCTAGTAGTTTTAGGGCCATTGAAATATATCTATAAGTTCACTAGTAGTTACCTAGTAGTTATTGCACATAAGATAGCTTGCAGTTTTAGGGTCAATGAATTATACAGACAAATTATGTATGTCAGGTGAATTAAATATGGATGTAAGTTATCTAACTAGTAAATTGAGAGTCTATAAATTATACAGATACACCAGCTATTAGTTCGAGGGTCAATGAATTATACAGCTAAAATAATTAGTAATTTTTGCGGCAATAAATTATAAGGAGTCTATGAGTTATGCAGATAGGTAATCCAATAGTTTAAGTGTCAATGAATTATACAAATAAGCTAGTTAGTTAGGTTATGGTCAATGCATTGAACAGATAAGCTTGTTAGAGTCTAATGACCAATGAAGGGAAGCTAACTAGTGAGACTCCATGAATTGTACAGATAAGCTTAATAGTAGTTTGAGGGTCAATGAATTATTCAGTTAGGATAGGTAGTAGTTTGAAAGTCAGGCAAAAAGAGATGGTTCGACAAGGTCTAAAAATCCTCCATAATACAGTCTGTAATTCTTTAACAAAGAATATCCAGATAGATCGGTAACACTCTCCTTTAATCCAGGGCCCGAGAAAAATTAAAGCGAGGGTGTATTAGAAAGTAACTAAGAAACAGCGTATGATTTTGAGCCGTTGCTTCCAATTAAGAAACTAGACATAACCAACGACATCCATTGATTGGTCAGTGCGATCATAGCGCAACAATTTCATTGTTTGAAAGGCCAAGCGAATTGCATAATAATCTGTGTGAATATGCCCAGGCCTAATCTAGACCTTTTCAAGCTGCTTCGAAATCTGGGAGAAGATAGAGCTTATCGATTCCACGTACAGGTCTGAACGATATGGTCAGGACGTAAAGGAATGAGTGGGAATTAGGCTCACACTATTCGGTTGCTCTAAAATTTCTCTCAGTATGTCTGAGGAGCGGCAAACTCTTTTTCGTTCCTCCGACACTGCACAACCTCATTACTGCTATACATTTTTTTTCACTTGCCTGATTTTCAGCTCCTTTACTTACATACCTACATTCTGTAATCATTGGAAAAGAAGTCTCATAAGTGTTGCGCCGGAGTACTCGTATATCAATACCAACAATACAGACTTCAACTGCAATTTGCCAGCAATCATTTTGCAAATCCTCATCAATTAACACACTCGAGTATCGCCATCGCCATTTCTACTAGGTGACTGATTAAATGCACAGGCGGATCTGGAATAACGCGTCAGCCGACATATGGAAGTGTAACAGAACTTGTTGGCGAAAATTTGTCATGCATCTCTACGACGTCTGATGTTTGTTTTCGGCTCTGAACGAATTATATTCTGAGAAGCATCAGTAAATATATGTAAATGGTCGCCATCATTGAGCCACATACTGCTATTTGCTATCTTTTGCTGCAACTGCAAGGAAAGTAAGTTTGCGATGTAAATGTATGCATATGCATTGGGGTGATTCAAAAAAAATGTCCACTTGGTCTTACTCCCTAACAATTTAGGTATTGATGAGAAAATAAGCCTTGCCAAAAATTAGCGCTCTAACTTAACCCTTAGGGGTGGCTATTTTTTTCGCCCTTTCCCATACATTTTGTATGGGGAAAAATGGCATTTTTTTCAAAGTGAATTTTCTTTTAATTTTTTAAACTTTTTCAATTTTTTTTTACATACTCATAAAGTTGAAGCTTTGAAGCTTCCAAAATTGTAAGCCATGTGCGATTATCTTAACTATTGAAATAGTTACAGCTATTTTCTCATCAATA